>JAVXUL010102843.1:0-19589 GCA_035590515.1 Trichilia minutiflora | reverse complement strand
TGCTACTGCTTGAGTCCTCGCTTGCCTTTCACTTTGATCCCTCGGCTAGTTGTCTCCTCCACTGGCGTTCACTCTGTTTTTCCTGTTCGTCCGTTCGTCGGTCACGTGGTAGTCTGAAAATGAGGGTGTGCCCAACAAATTTTAAAGAGAGGGAAACAAATGGGTGTGGGACAAATTTGCAGAGAGACAGATCTTGTGTTGTTTACAGAGAGGGAAATAGACGGGGGAAATAAACGGGTGTGGGAGAAGAACGAAGGAAAAGTTGGGTATTTAAAATTGGAGGGCAATTTTGTCTGAAATTAAAGTAAATGGATATTTTAGTGCACATTTTTTGAACTTGGTTATTTCGATAAAGACTCCTAAAAATCTGGTCATTTTGGTAAATTTCCGTTTTCTTTTAGGGAATTTACGTATAACTCCCCCGGTTTACGAAAATAAAATTTTATATTTAAATTAAAATAATAAATACCATCTCTTTACTTAACATTTAACACTCGTTATTTAACCGTTAATTTTAAAAACAAGAAGGTTATTTTTAACCCAGATTAATTTTAATTTAGTATTAATAAATATTAATTAAATTAATTTGTTTTTATAGTACAATACTTTTTAAAATTTTTTAATATCTATCATTTTAATCAAAATATTTCAGTCACTTTCGTTTTTATCATTAAATTTCAATATTTCTCACTTTCTCATATTTTTATTTGTTAATTTAATTAAAAAAAACTTGAAAGAATATTAGTTATTTTTTATTTTATAAATTTTTTATGTATTAAATTAGCTCTTATGTTAAATAAGGTCATTATAAAAAGTCAAGATACCCTTAATAATATATAAATAATAAATAAATTAAATATTAAAAATATTATTTATTTTTTTTCATCTTAAGGAATATATATTTTAAGAAATGTAAGTTTATATGTTTTGACAAAATAATCCAAATTCAAAATAAATTTCTTTATTGAAGTCTTTAAACTTTTGAGAAATGTTCGATAATATAAGTTACTATACTCTTAATTTTTGTATAAATTATATTATAAAGTTATCTCATAATTTTTTATTTTATAAAATAACTATAAAAATATTATATATAATATTTTAGTTAAATTCACTTAATTGTTGACCATTAGTAAAATAAAATGAAAATTTTAAGAAAAATAAAAATTAAAAAATAAATTTTATACATTAAATATATTCTTCTATTTTTATAACAATACAATATATATTTATTTTATATTAATTTAATTTTATGAAATAAAATATAGGGGCAAGTAAAAATTTTTCTCATATTTTGTTTATAAAACAAAAATTAAGATTTGACTTTATAATATAATTTATAAAAATCACAAATAAAATAATCAAAATGTAATTATTATAAATAATATTTTTTAATAAAAAGAAGAGACAAAAATATTTTTTGAGATTTTAGTAGAAATTAAAATTAACCAAATTATTTTCATTTTAAAAATATTTTTAAAATATGAAAATAAGAAATTTTTTTTTAACTAAAGTCATAAATATAAAAAATTTAAGGGATATATGAAACTAATATATAAGATAAATTAATTTAAATAATATTTCTATAAATATTAAAAATTAAAAATAAATTGATAAGAGCAAAATTGATAAAAAAATATAATATCTTAAACTTCAGAGTGAAAAAAGCGCCATGCTAGAATTATAGCTGTTAACTAAGTCCTTGGTATAAGCTTAAATAATCCAACGGTTCAGATGCTGTGATTGCATAACGCACCCGTCTTAATTGACCCGGGACCGAGACCGAGAAGAAAGCGGACAAAGAAGTTAGAAAAAAACAGCCGATTCACTTGAGAAGCGCGTGGGTACCACTTGTGATACTCCAAGCAAGTAAGTAGACAGTGGACCAATAAGAGCAAGTACAGTGCATGAAACAAAAATCAGAACGAAAGAATTTTAAAATAAATAATAATAATAATAATACCAAACAGAATAAATTATTCATAATTAATTATTGGAACAAAAAATAGAATTGAAAGCACAAATGACAAACCAAGTCGCACAAAAAACGACCGCAAGAGTACCTTCAATCAGTTTCACTGACGAAGAAAATAAAGACTGAGATTTATAGAGATTCATTGGTTTGTAATTTGTGAACAGAAATCACGATTAGAGAGTTGTAAGTTCAGACTCTGAAAAAAGCGGAACCTCTGTGGAAGAAGCAGGTCACGGAATTGGATATCTTGTTTTCAGTTGTTGATTTCTGGGAATTGAATGAATTATTGTTGATTTGATTCTCATTGGTAGACCAAATGAAGCAAAGCATGCGCTTCTTTCTTCGGTTTCATCTATTGTTCTTTCTCTTCTTGACTACAATTGGTACTTTCTGACACTGTCCACTTTATTTTGTCCTTTTTAAATTTTCATATATTATTATTTATGTAAATTGCAAAATTTTTCTTGGTATGTTTCTTGGGTTGATTGCAGAATCTGGTAGGTTGGATGGTTTCGGATCAGTTGTCATTTATGGTTATGATATTTCTTGTTTTGATAATTGGAAATTAGAACTGATATTCGCCTGAATATTAATTTCTTGTTGTGGTATTCCTTTTCATTTAATTATTATTATGCTCTCAAACTGAATATTAGTTTTTTTTTTTAAATTAAAATTCACTTTGTTAGTATTTAAATTTGATACATTTGATTTCCTTATAAAAGCTGATATTTTAAGTCTCTGCAAAAAAAATTATAATTTATATTGTTTCTGTTTTTCGACTCTAGTGATTCTATTTTGTTGGTTTGATGAATTGGTGTGCTGAGCAATTTTACTTTAATCTGTATCTTTCTTCTGTTGGACCTGTTTTGTGCTATGTCAATATGTGAATTGGCTGTTGAGTTCGAGCCACCTTCGCGTCATATATGATCTCTTATGTAACTCTCAAGTAAACTTATATATTTCTTCTTTCTGGGTCCTAAAATCAAGTCTAAATTCACTTTTGTATGTTCATTAAGGTTACTTGTGCAGTTTCAACGAATCATATTGTTTTTTCATAGGAATTAGAGGATTGGTGAATGTTTCGGTGGAAGATCTGAATGTATTTCTCTACCAAAATAATGAATTAACTATATTTATACAGGTTGTATGGAGAAAATTAATGCTGTGAGTTTTAATTTATTTTCTTGCCATCAATCTATAGAATCAAATGACAGACTGATTAAAGCGAACATTTCTGTTCTTTTCTTCAGATCCTAAGACAGCGCAAGCATTCACAGGAACTTATGGAATAAATTATGGAAGAATTGCAGATAACATCCCTTCTCCTGATGAAGTTGTTACCCTTCTGAGGGCAGCAAAGATAAAGAATGTTCGTATTTATGATGCTGATCACAGTGTTCTCAAGGCCTTCAGTGGGACTGGGCTTGAACTTGTGATTGGACTTCCAAATGGTTATTTAAAGGAAATGAGTGCTAATGAGAGTCACGCCATGAATTGGGTTAAAGAAAATGTGCAGTCATTCCTACCAAGGACAAAAATTTGTGGAATTGCTGTGGGGAATGAAGTTTTGGGAGGAAGTGATTATGAACTCTGGGGAGCTCTTCTGGGTGCAGCAAAAAATATTTACAATTCCATAAAGAAGCTTGATCTAACTGATGTAGTCCAGATCACCACTGCACACTCACAGGCTGTTTTTGCTAATTCCTACCCTCCCTCGTCATGTATATTCAAAGAAAATGTTGCCCAGTTTATGAAGCCACTCTTGGAATTTTTTTCACAAATTGGCTCTCCTTTCTGTTTAAATGCATACCCATTTTTGGCATACATGAGTGATCCGGAGAATATAGATATTAATTATGCTCTCTTCCAGTCAACTCAAGGGATTTCTGATCCGAAAACGGATCTGCATTATGATAATATGCTTGATGCTCAGATTGATGCAGCCTATGCTGCTTTGGAAGATGCTGGATATAGAAAGATGAAGGTCATAGTTACAGAGACAGGGTGGGCTTCACTCGGAGATAGCAATGAAGCTGCTGCAACAGTTGATAATGCTAGGACATACAATTATAATCTGAGGAAAAGACTTGCTAAAAAGAAAGGAACTCCTCTTCGGCCGAAAATTGCTGTGAAGGCTTATATTTTTGCAATTTTTAATGAGGATATGAAACCTGGTCCAACTTCTGAGAGAAATTTTGGGCTGTTTAAGCCTGATGGGAGCATTGCATATGACATTGGATATCATGGACTGAAATCTTCATCTGCAGATTCTTTACATATGTCTTTGAAGGTATGAGTTTCCTCACCAAATGTGATATATGTCATTTTGCTTGTGATAACATTTGTATTTGCTCAGTGGATGATATTATATCCAATCAAAGAACTGGAAAAATAGAAAGAATGAATGAATAAATCTTGTGATATACCCTGGTCTTACTTTGTTACTACATTGCAAAATCCTCATGGGCCATACATTATTTAGTGGGGAGAGATGTCCAATTGAAGATGTTTTGTTGGATTAGGAGTAGTAAGTACAAATGAAACACACAATTAATTTACTCTTACAATTTACACATGCAAGAATAAACACAGAGATATTTTGTGGATCTTTAATAAATTCTACTAATGCAGAGATTGATCATAGTCAAATAATAAATAGGTTTCTTAAAATGAAGTGAAGAGAGCTCATGATCATTAGAAGTTTTTTGATTGACATCTTAGTAAACATATTCAACATGACAAAAAGGAGGCAAATTTGGGGATTTTTTTTTCTTTGAGATTTGTTGCAGCAGTTCATCACAGTGAAAGATGTACCAAACTTGACCCCACCGAACACATTTAAGAAGAGATTATAAAATATGCTTCATTGCAAGATGTTTTGAACTAAATAAAGTAATTTAATGAATTTTAACTCTCTGTATTACTAACAGATTTTCTGTTGGTTCATCTATTGTATTATCCGTCAACTAAGAGATCAGACCCAGTATAGGTTTTCAACAGATAATTCTGCCAACCAACCTTTTTAGGATTTCGATGCATATGTTCCTTTGATTACTGAATGAAGCGTATCAACTTCGCATTCTTAAGAAGCAATATGAGTGTAGATTTAGACAGTATCTGCACTAAGCATTGTACCACAGAACACACTCAAGTCCATTAAACATACCAAGTCTTAGTTAATCTTTCCTTATCTTTATCAAATCAAGTGCATACTTTGTAGCAACACTTTTTTCAATGAAGATACCACTTTAGAAGTTGTACCTTGTACCATCATTGTTTACCTTCTTTTCCCAACTTCCGGAAAGGAAACTTTCTTTAGTATGTGTTCCCCTGTTGAAGGAACCTGAAAAGAGGCTTCAAGTTGGGTGGTTGGCCAGTGTATTCCTAGTTAAGTTTATGGCAGTGTTGGGAATAATAATAAATATTTAAGCAGTCAACCTTTGTGTCTTTCTCAAGTAGATAAAAGAAATGGGGAAAGAGATTTATACTGCCTCAGATAACTATAGTAATTCAGGGAGAATGTATGACCATGTTTTGTTTGTATGCGTTTGTGTTATGTCATTAATGGTGCCCCATCATCCAATGTGCTACCTTTTTTATATTTTCATCACCTTTTCTTGTTGCTTATCTTTATGTGTGTCATTACAGGATATTCGAGCTAGGGGTTGGGCAGGGACCTATTCCTTGATTTTAATAATCATACTGTGGCAATGCTTCTGACCTTAAAGCTAGTGATTGAGCATGTCTTGGGGCTGCCACTCTTTTACTTCTTCTTGCTAAACCAGCACATGCTAGTCAAAAGATTTTGAGTTTAGTACCACTGAATATCATACTAGATTTTGAGTTTAGTACCACTGAATATCATACTTAATAGTGAAAACAATACAACCAACATCTTGTATTTTTGAAAATGTATGCTACAATTGCTGATTTTTTAAATCTATTTCAGCAAATGTATATTGATTTTTTTCTAGTTTAAACCTCATTTCCTTCTTTTCATTATTTCATTTGCTATTCATAGAATTTTTCTTTTCTTTTTTTCCTGTGAATGTGAATCATGAGAATTCTTACCTAGAGAACTGAAAAGAAAATTTGTCGATTCCATCTATTGATATTGCATCCAAATGGCGAATACTTTGGCATGAATGCAGCAAAAGATAGGAGAAACTTTACACAACGGTGCTAAAAAAGTGATTTAATAACGAAATTCTTTTACTGGTGTTGAGGTTTGATTGAGTTGTGGTTTTTGACACTCATTGTGCTTATATAACCCAGGGACCTGGTTTTGTTAATTGGTTGAAAACATGTTTAGAATTGAGTTATTGTAGTTACACGGTTGCTTTTTGTTTCATAACTTCTTCAAGACGGAAGTCAAAATGTAGAAGTTAGTTAAAATATTTGTGGAGCTCACTAAAAATTGGTGTTATCAAACACCTTTTATAATTTTTCTTTCAAAGCCAATTGGGAGCTTGTTATATCAAATATGCCCTGAATAGTCCAATTAAAATGTGGTTATCTGTTGGAGTCAAATAATGACAAAGCATATATCTACTTTGGTCATATGTATGTAATTTCATTCTGGTTTGGAGCCTATGATCATTTGCTGCATTTTGAGGAAACCATAACTCCTTGTTTCTCTCTCTTTTCTGAGTTGTGCTTACAGATAAGAACAAATACTAAGTTCATCTCTAGTTTGTTGATATTAAAGTTAAATGAATGCTCTGGTTTCTCGTTGGACCATCCTGAGAAAAAAAAAATGATTCTCTAATGAAACTTATCATTGTATATAGGGTTGGGTAAATACGGTTTGGATCGGTTCGAGATAAAATTTCAAACCGAACCGTATAGTAGTTTAAAAATAAATCAATCCAATTCAATCCAATCCATTAATATATTACAAATCAAATCAAATCAAATCAAATCGTAAAGTGCGGTTTAAATTGATTTGGATTACAGTTTAAATTAGTTTGGATTCGTAGTTTGAACTATATTATAAAATTAAAGATAAAATAATTGATTATTATCAATTCTATAATTTCTCGTTAACATTTAAAAGTAAGTTTTGTAAATAATTTTTTTTAATCTATCCATAGATTATTTTTTTATTAATTATTATTATATGAAAGATATGAAGATAAATTATATATAATTTAAGATGATAAATAAATAATACTAAAAATTTTATAAGATAATATTAAGTGATTTGATTTACGGTTTCGCAGTTTGGAATTAATTTAATCTACAATTCAAACCGCGAATAACGGTTTAAAAAATATCAATCTATAAATCGATTCATAAATTTTTCAAACTTATATAAATTATAAATTTTAACAGTTTGAATTGTTTTATTTTTCAAACTGATCCAAATTATAAATTTTAACCGTTTGGATTGTTTTGAGTTGGATGGGTTTGAAAATACCCACCCCTAATTGTATATTTCATCAATTTCCCTTTTTTTTTTCTTAAAGCAATGCACTCACCGGCCACCGTGGTGTCGTGTTGGTGTTGCCTCAGATTCTGCACCAACTCATTCATTTATTAACCAAGTTATCAAAAGATTAACTTCGTCGGTGTAAAAGATTGACCAAGGAAATTACTTGACAATGAGCGAAACGCTTCTAGATCAAATTCTGGGTGAACTGTTATTTGATATTATAGTTTTCAAATTTTGAAGTTTTCAATTCTCAATTTTGTAGTTACTTTCACGTAATGTCATTTGACCAACCAAACGATAAAATGAGAATGATAAAATGGTTTCACATTTGTTTCAACTAGCATGCGTCAAAATGATGGTACCCAGCCGGTTTGTAATAATCATTCAAAGCGACCTTAGTTTATATGCCCTGGAAACGTTTTAAATCAGTACCATTATAAAATGAATAGTTATAAATATTATTGTTGATTTAGCTGATGAAATATTCTTATCGGTTGATATATGCCATTCCCGTTATTGATTATTTTAATATAGATATTGGAGTGAAATGTATTCACGTTATTTCTCTGAAGTTTCAAAATGGCGATAAAGTTACCAAGTCTTGAAAAAATAATCCTTGTATGGACCCTTTCTCAACAACTCCCATCGCATCCCCATTGCAGAAAAATAGAAGTCATGAAAATAGCGCGTTCAATCGGTCTACGAAAGATGAATTTCAACGACTTCCCGGTCAAATGAGGGTTTCTTTAATTCCTGTCTGTGTCTATATATTCAGCCTGAGGATAAACACCTGCATAACACAGAACCCAAAAACAAAGCAGAAAATACTTAGCAGTGCAGTGCAGGGGCGGCCTGAACACAGAGAGAAAGAGAGAGAAAGAAATGGCTCGAATGAATATGGGAGCTCAATATGTTATCGCTCTAGCTTTCGTTGCAGCAGTACTGCTGCATGAAACAACTGCCGATGATATTGAGGTGGGAGGTGACCAGGGTTGGACAGTCCCTAACAACAACGCCACCTTCTACTCTAGCTGGGCTTCTACGGAAACCTTCGAAGTCAATGATACTCTTGGTAAATTTCTAATTACAAAATAATGATTACCTCTTAATCTTATAGATTTCTACTACATAATTTTTTTTAATTACAAAATCCAGCTGGGTTTTGTCTTGTACATATTTGTGATTACTAACATCAATCTTTAATTCTATTTATAATTAATTGCAGTCTTCAACTTTCGTACTGGAAGCCATGATGTGGCCAGAGTCACAAAGGATGCTTATGACGCCTGCAACACTGCCAACACCCTCGATATTACCCAAACTGGACCTGCAAATGTTAAACTCAATACCACCGGTCAACTCTACTTCATATGTACAATTTCCGGACACTGTGCTGGTGGACAAAAGCTTGCCATTAACGTTGTTGCCGACACTGACGATGACTTGAACCCATCCCCTTCTCCTTCCGGCACCGGAAGTACTACTCCTACCACAACGACGACACCGTCTCCCAACACCGCCTCATCTCGTGGAGTTACTTTCTCTGCCATATTAATGTTCATTGCCGTAAGCTTTGTTCTGTGAGGTTTGATTAGTACGGCCTATTATCGCTTTGCTTGGGATAGAGTTAGACGGTGTACACATATTCATTGTATTTGAATAACGGCTGTTTGTTTGAATTCTTGATGAATCACTAGCCGGGTTACTTTCGATTATTATGGAGTGTTGATCGATTGTCTGTCATTAATTTCTGATTTGAGTTTTCTCAATTCGTCATAGTAACACAATAAATTCATTTTTTAAGAATTTTTAAAATTATATTTTGAGCCACAACGTTCCCATATGAACCAACCCCCAGAATATTATTGTTAAATATAATCGTCAAGCAGTAGTTTCAACTGTTGATCATGTTGATCTGTTCCCAACCTCCAATCAGCCTCAAAACAAGATCTGTAAAATTTACCCAATTTTGGTACTCTTCCTTGAGAATCTCCCCTTAATTTGCTGGAATCATTCTGGCTCTAATTACTTACGTAGTCACCAATTGAACAGAGCTCAATAAGCTATCATTACATTGGATTGTAATGAATAAACTGAAAATTGGAAAATCAACCTCCTTGTAACTTGCAAGACTTTGTGTGCTATCTATAAATCATGGCATGAAAAGGAAAGATATTTTCTAAAATTTACAGTAGGATGTCCTTAGATTACTTGTTAAAATTGTTATATTTAGTAAGTTATAATTTTTTTAATGTATTAAATTTTATCATTAATTATTTATTAAATTTTAAAAAAATCTTTAAAATATTTATTAACAAAATCTTTTCTACAATTAACCACCATTTTCAATTTTCCACCATCATTTTATGTTGACAATTAAAGTTGGAAGATGACCTAAAGTTAAATCATCGAGGGATCGCAATATCTATAGAAAGAGAATATGCATCATACAAGTCCATTATTTAATAAAGTAACAAGACTTATTCATTTATTTTTGGGTACGAGTCATCATGTTTGATCTTATGTTTTAACTAGACATTCTAGAAAACTGGCTACCGGATGCTTTCCTACCAGATTTTTTTTTTTTTTTTTTTAAATTTTTGATAAAGCAACAAGACTTTTTATTTTTAGAATTATAAATATAATTAATTAGGTAAATAAAAATTTATCCATTGAATATTAACAAATTCTTCAACATTAAGAGAAGACATGTAATTTTGACTATTCAATATCATGTGTTAAAAAATCTTTTAAAATCAAAGAAAAAACAAGAAGAGGATGGATGAGTTGCAGTTTTAAAATGAAATAAAATCGTTTTATGTGTTGTCTGTCGTTTTCTGAAGTCGTTTCGCACATTATGAACATTGAATACTATTTATATAGTTAGTTGTTTCAGTTATATCATCATTTGTACAATGATTTTATACAGTGCTTTTAGTAATTAAATAGAGTTCTAAAAATATAAAATTTTATTTATAAAACAAATTAAATACAGTAATATTTCTATAATTATAATTATGTAACTAATATTATATATCTATCTATATCTATATCTATATATTTATTTATTGTCGTCAATTTATGTTTTCACTTCAATAATATCTTCATGCCAAATAAAATAATTTGTTAGCAATCATACTATTTGATTCTACATTAAATTAAATGAAAATTGTATTTTATATTATATATTTGGAATTTTTGTCAAAAACTAAGTGCTGGACTTATGGGCATTGCAATCCCATCCATCCCAGTACGTCCAGACGTACACTCAATGGAGAATCCCAAGTTTTTCACGTTGTTTGCATTAAATTATTTGTGCATATATGTGTCATTGAATAATCTATCTATTCCACAATCACATTGAAAAAAATTAATATAAAGAAGGTTCCTTATGTATCCAAACTTACTGGTATTATATTATGTCACGTAATAAGCATATGTCATATCAAAATCGATTAATCAAGGCTAGGGATACAAAATCAAATGCATCACCGCCCAAAAAAAATTAATACATGGTCAACCAACCAATAATCAAATAAATAAATCAAAGGGAGAATTAATTGCGGTGCAATCGTTGCATTTTAAAAGTAAAATTTTAAAAAATTATTTGATAATATTAATTTTTAGTATAATTTATATATTAATATTTAATATTTAGAAATAACTTAAAAATTATTATTAACTCAATCTAAGGACCCAATTCGAGATTGTTGTAAATTATAAAATAATATGTTATTATTGTGATGAAGAAATAATTAACTATTCAAATAAATTATGTTGTTAAATTGTTCTAAGTTTTAAAATGGGGTACTTGTGTTTGTACCCAAGTATAATGGTCACAATCAATATGATGAAAAAAGTTATAAATATTATCAACTTTGAACAAAAATTATAAATTAAATTGTTTATTACTTTTTTTAAAAAAAATTCCAAACATGTCTAAATTAGAAATTTTCATATATCAGATTAAAAGATTTCTTAATATTTAATTTTTTAAAAAAATGCTAAGAAAACCAATGGATTATTATATACATATATTCTTGCTTAAGATATTATTAAAATTCAAGAACTCATTGTAGTATCTTTTAAATGAAAAGTGCACAAAATTAATTTAATGTTTACTAGCCACGACCCTTTAAATTCTTCTGGAATATGTGAACTTTGACAAAGACTAACGCGTATTAATAGAATTATGTTACTTATATAATAAGTATTTTTCTTTTTATCATTATCACTACCATATTCATTAATTGTAAAATAAATATATATGCGTTCAAATTTATTGGATGAAAATATATATGATGTAATACATATGTCCCATTTATAACTTTCTTGTAAACTTATATTTACACAAAAAAGTTAAAATATTATCATACCACATTGATTATTTGGATGATGTTAAAAATTGAAGTGGTAAAATTATATTGTTATCATATATTTTACACAATTATTTTAATCTTACTCCATTAATTTATGCCAAAAATTTGTATAAAAAATTTTTAAAAAAAGGATTAAAAGACTTCCTTCATAAATTGAAATATAGTTAGAAAAATCATTTTATCCAAAGACCAACACATAAGTAATCGAGTAGTAAGTGACAAAGTAATAGAATTGTGTTATGTATTTTAATACGGATTTTCCTTTATCACTATTACTACTATGCTTGATTAATTCTAAAATAAATATAAATATGTTAAAAATTTTAATGGATAAAAATATATATATGATGTTGTTGGAGATAATCAAGAAAAGTTATTTTTCTTGTAAAATTTCTTGTAAGAAGATAATGTGGTCTACACATTAATGAGAAGTGATTCCAAAATTCTCTAGGGTTAGCTATCAAATGGTATATAAAAATGATCATATTTTACAAAAGAACTACATTTTGACCTGATTTTAAAAAGAAAGAGTTTGTAGGCAACTTAACCAAAATTCAAGTTCAGTTACAAAAAACTTTTAACCATCACACCATTAACATTCAACTGCTATACCATCAGAATCATAAGATCTATTATTTGGCATCTAAAAATAGTTGGAGATTTTTTGCATCAATATTTAGTGTCATATGTAGGGATTGTTTACAAAAAGCTATTTTTCAACAAAATCAAGGAAGATACCATGACAGTAAGTGAAGAAACAAAAAGAAAGAAAAAAGAGAGAAGATATAGATTTTCCACTTAGTCTAGTTTTTATTAAAATGTCGATACAAATTTATTAACTGCTAGATCAACTTAAAATTTGGCATGAACATTTTTGAGATCTTGTTCTACAATCTGAATGGTGGAAATGGGGTTTTATGATCTATAGTTTCAAAATGATTTATAAAGAAACAATAACTTATAAATAGGAAGAAATTTTAGATTTTTTTCATTTTACCTAATTTTCATCAAAACTTAGAAATGGATTTGTTAATCGTTAGATTGTGCTAAAATTTGCCATGGATGTTTTTAAAATCTTATCTTATAATCTGAATGATAGAGATGATCAGTTTTTAACTCCAATTTTGGTTCGTGAAGAATAACCCACAAATGCATGAAGTTATAGATTTTCTTTATTCTGTCTAGTTTTCATCAAAACTTAGAAACTAATTTATTAATTATTGGATCATACTGAAATTTAGTCTGAACAATTATGAGATATGGTTCTACTATCTGAATGGTGGAGATGAAGTTTTGTAGGCTTTATCTTCAGATTTGGCCAATGAATAATATCTTTTATTTTTAAGATCTTATTCGACATGATCTAAGGTGATCTTATCTAACCTAAAGTGATCATATTTGACCTCGAGATGATTTCATTTGAATCAAACTGAGGTGATCTCATTTGATTGGACTTTAGGTGATCTCATCTTGTAAGGGCTAACATTATGTGGATACTGACTTTTTTAACTGCCTACCAATCATCTGGCAGGTGATGTCCCCATTGTAACCCTAGCCACTTCGTCTACATGGCGCCTAGTTTCAAGGTTTTTTTGAAAAATCATCCCAAAAGGCCTTCATGCAGAGAAGAAAATCTTCACCCTTATAAAGCAACCCAAGACTCCCCCTAGGCGATGTGGGATGTTACACATCTAACCAGAAGTGATCTTATTCGATTCGGAGGATATTTTGACCGACTTGACCTGAGATGATCTCATCTAATCTAAGGTGATCTTATTTGATCTCGAGATAATTTCATCTGACCTAACCTTATTGATATAGTATATCCTAAAATCATTCATATTATTAATTTTAGGCATTTTATATTGAATCACTATTTATAATACGTGTTATATATATTCATTAATAAAGAAAATATTTGTTTGTCATATATGTATACTGCTTTCTCTTTTTAATTATACCAATGAAGTGTATGGATATGAATTACTTAGATAATTTTAATTATCTAAATTGTTTTCTATAGAAGTGATATCAATCAGGCATCGATATCGAATAGTATGAACACTAAATATTTTCGGTGAATATTATAAGATGATTGTAGGTTTAGATGAAAGAATCCAAGAGGCGGAGTGTGTGTGTGTGAATTGGATTTTAAAAACGTTTATGCATAAATAAGTTTTTTTCATGAAGGTGAATGCAACAATGACAGTGAACAATATGAGTTAAATGCATAATGTAAATAAGGTGAGAGAAAGTGAAAATTATACAAATAATTTTATAGTGGTTCGACTACAAGTCAACATTCACTCTTCTCGGTTGAATCCGCTCACACCGAGGATCACTAAATCTTTGTTTTCACGGGTTAAAAGAAATCCAAATATAACTCCTTCTTAAACGCTGAAGGACAACCAGAAATTACAACTTCTTTGAATCAATTAAAGTACAATTCAATATAATTATTTCTTATAAAGGGTGAAGAGAAACCCAAGATTATATATAATAAAATCAGAAAGTTACAAGAAAATTCTCTCAATAAAGTATGTGTGCAATAAGCTCAAAGTTTTCTCTCTCTAGAATAAATATAGATAATGAATAGAAAGAATAAAAATTTATTTACAAAGGAATGTTTGTCAATAATATGCTCAGAATATGTTCTCAACCAACACTAATATCTATAAAAGTGATTGTATTTATATCTAAATCAATTCGCTTCAACGGCTCTTTGAATTCGTTATTAATAGCGGCATTTAATGCCCTGAACTAGCCGTTACAGTGTGCAGACAATGCATGTATCAATGCCTTTGATCTGTGTATCAATACTTTGCTGAAGTTTTGCTTGTACCATTCTATGTATCGATACTTCTTTACGCATAAGATTTTTGTTTTCGTCTCCGTATTAATAATTAGCTTTTTGAGTATCGATACTTCTTTCTTTGTATAGTGCATATATCGATACTTTCATTTTCACGTATCGATAATTCTTTAGTTTTCGCACTATCTCGACTTTCTTCGCACATGAGTATCAATATATGCTATGCTTTTCAGTTATGTATTGATACTTTGCTTTAAGATATCGATACCTGAATAGTTTCGTGAATGCACTTCTTCTTGGTATTGATACTTTTTCCTTATGTATCGATACTTCTGTTCCTGGAACGTCATGTATCGATACATGTTGTCCTATGTATTAATACTTTAGCCAAATTTCTTGTAGTTTAAGTTTTTTTTGGATACAAAAGATTTGTAAGTGCAATACGACCAATATAAATTTTCTCAAGGAATAAAATAATAATTATAATATTGACACATGTTATAACTTAAACATTTACTCAAAAATAATAAATTATCAACTCATTTTCACAAGTATTCTTTAATCTATCAAATTACCAATTTTGTTTTATCAATATCAATATTATTTAAACTTTAATTGCATCATCAAAAATATAATATAATTTACAATCTCCCCTTTTATAAACAAAATTGAACAAATATCTCCTCTTAATATAAGTCTCCCCCTTTTTGTCAGCAATCAAAGAAGGAATGCATTCAAAGTAATCATTAAAAACATGAGGAGAAAGATAACGCAACCAAAGTAGGAATAATAATGAATTAATCAGAAAAGGTATCAAATAATGATGAATTATCCATAAAAATAAATTAAAAACTACCAAAAAAAATTATCCATAAAATAAATGTAAGAAATCATCTAAGAAACAAAGGAAATCAGCCAAAAAGTAATTAACAGTGACGATGATGAGGTTGACGAACCAAGTTTGCAAGCTTAGGGTTAATATCCTCGAGTTCCTCGTTGGAGGAGGAGTTAACTGGAGCAGGCTGAGAGGATGATCCTTCCCTATAGGGAGGCTGATAGCCAGCAGGAGTAGGGTATGGAGTAGATGGACGATAATACAATGGTGGATGAGGTCCAGTAGGTGGAGGTCAAAGTCTTAGTCTACCCATCCGATCCTTAATATTGTCCAACTTAATGAGCAAGTCTGCATGATTAATGATTGTCTCCCTTCTCTGTCGATCAACCATCTTTTTAAGCTGGTATATCATCTGAAATGCTTTATTTATACGTGTTTCCAACTTGTGTATAACCGTTATGACTGTGATTGCAAAGAGGTGAAACTCTTTAGTAACTATTCTATCCTAAAGTCCAATGTCAGTGCTGATAAAGTTAGAGATACGAATGACCTGGATGGCTGAGATGGAGGCTCTGACCCTGCATATGGCGTTAGCACTGATGCGGTGCTGGTGCTGATGCTGGAACAGAAGGAGAAGGAACCTCAGAAGACCCTGTCGTCTGCTCAGGGATTTGCTTCTGAGGAGGAGAATCCTATGTACCAATGCATAAGCAGATGCCATAGCCCATTTACCATCTGGCTACTCCTCATATCCCATCCGATATACTGTCGTGGCATTGAGATAGTTACTCGAATGTTGAGTCTAACTATCCATATCGAGTAATAAGTCTTCTGACTACTATCTGATGATCTGTGTAATCGCATAGCCATATCAAAGAGTGGTAATGCGAGTGGTGGTAGTATGAATCATCTCTGCGATCATCCAATAGGGGAGATCTGGATCTTTCCTTTCCATGATATACTGCATCCACCAGATGTCCTCAAAGGTCATCTCAAAAAATCTGGCTGCCCTTGTGTTCAGGTTGTACCAAAAGATGAGGTGCAATATCCGCTCGTGTAAACCTAAATGCACTGGTCTTAAATTAATCATTGCTAGTTTAGGATTTTGAAAAATAACTCGGAAACCTTCAAGCATATTAAAGTTCTAGAGATGATAATACTCTCTGTTCGGTATTAATCTTAGGAAGTCAGATAATGTAAGTTAACTGATTACTACCTCTTATCCTCTAATCTATGTAGTGAATCTGTTACAAGTCCTAGTAGCAGACTGCGGGTCCCTATTATCTAGGTTAGAATAGAATAATTGTATCAATTTTTATGGTATTGCCCCCGCAGATTCAAGTAGGTCATCCATCCAAAGTTCATAAAGTGGTTTAATTAAATAAAGTTGACAGCACCAAGGAAGTCAAAATCAATTACTCGATTAGAAAACACTCGACGATAAAGAAAGAGAGAGTGGAATTGGTTTTACTATTCTAGAGAGATAAACCCCTAAGGGTTTGGTTCTCATAGAAGAGCTACGTTACGTTCCTCTTCGTTGGCCCGTCGTGATCGTTTCGCACATCTTGGGTTTAAGGGGATTTTCATTCTTGGACTTATTGAGATATGGTAAAAAATGTGAATGATTTGTGTGAGAGAGAGAGTTGTGTAAGTGTGTTACAGTAGTGAGAGAAAGTAAGTTAAAAAAAATGGTGGAGAAGATGGTTACTATTTTAAAAAAATAATCAATATATCGATACGTTGAAGTGGAGGTATCGATACTTCAACAAAAAAGAGGTAAAGATAAAACTGAAAAATTGAAAAATGTTTGAAATTTAAAAAGGCAAAGACACGTGGCAAACATTCATTAATGTGGTAGTTAATGGCACGTTTATAGAATAGACTCAAGTCTTCAAGGGGTTGACATATGGAAGAACTATCTCCCCACGTTCCGTATGCATTTAAGACCTACTAACTCTCGTCGATTACTATTTAAAACAGGCATGTATTGATACTTTAATACGTAACAAGCAAGTATCGATACTTAATCGTTAAGGTATCGATACTTAAGAATTTTTGCAAAGAATGTATCGATACTTTAATTGAAAAGTATCTACACTCAAAGGATTTTTCAGCAAGAATCGATTTGAAATATACAAGTATTGATATATTGACTTATTGAAACTGTAAAGTATCAATATAGAAGATAAACAAATTAGATAAACTTTAAGAAATATCAATCATAAATAAAAAATTATTCAACACACATCATTCCTAAACTATTTCTCAAATAGCAGAATTGATTTTTATCCAAGGGTTTAGTGAAAATACCTGCTAACTGATTTTCAATGTTCACATATTCAATACACACATCACCCTTTTGAATATGATCTTTGATAAAATGATGGGGAATTTTAATATGCTTAGTACATGAATGATTTATAGGATTCTTTGTGAGATTAATGGCACTTGTGTTATCACACAAAATGAGCATCTTTTTTATATGCATGCCATAATCTATCAATTAATGCTTAATCCTCAAGATTTGTGCACAATAACTACTAACGGATATATATTCGACCTCAGTGATAGATAAAGCAACTGAATTCTGCTTCTTACTCATCCAAGACACTAATGCATTACCTAGGAAATGATAAGCACCACTTGTACTTCTCCTATCAACCTTACATCCTCCAAAGTTCGCATCCAAAAAACCTTTTGGATCAAATAAACCATCCTTGGGATAAAACAATCCCAAGTTAAGTATGCCTCTAAGGTATCTAAAAATTTATTTTATGGCACATAGGTGTGATTCCTTAGGATTTGATTGAAATCTAGCACAAACACACACACTATAAAGGATGTCGGGTCTAGAAGCGGTTAAGTAAAGTAATGAACCTATCATGTCTCTATAAAGCTTAGGGTTAACACCCTTACCTTATTCATCTTTATCCAAAGAGGTAGATGAACTCATAGGAATTTTCAAATGCCTACCATCTAGAAGTTCGAATTTTCTCAAAAGATCCTTTACATATTTAGATTGGGAGATATAAATACTATCTGAAGTTTGTTTGATTTATAAACCCAAAAAAAAGTTTATCTCTCCCATCAAATTTGTTTCAAATTCATCACTCATAAGTTTTGAAAATTCTTCATAAAGCAAATCATTTGTGCTTCCAAAGATGATATAATCAACATATACTTACACAATAAGGATGTCATGATCTTTGATTTTTATAAAAAATGTTTTATCAACACTCCCCTTTTTAAAATTATTTTTTAACAAAAATTTACTAAGTCTCTCATACCAAGCTCTAGGAACTTATTTCAAACCATAAAGGGCTTTAGTAAGTTTGCAATATGATTAGAAAATTTTGGATTTTCAAAATTGGGAGGTTACTTAACATAAATTTTCTCACTTATAAAACCATTAAAAAATGCACTCTTGACGTCCATTTGAAAAAGTTTAAAATCTTTAAAACATGCAAAGGCTAAGAGCATTCTTATAGCTTTTAGTCTAACTACGGGAGTATAAGTTTCATTATAGTCTATCCCTTCCTCTTGACTATAGCCTTGAGCAACAAGTTTAGCTTTATTTCTAATGATGTTGTCATGCTCATCTAGTTTGTTTCTAAACACCCATTTGGTGCTAATGATAGAATGATCACGAGGTCTAGGAACTAAGTCCCAAACTTGGTTCCTTTGGAATTGATTTAATTCCTCTTGCATAGCTATTATCCAATCCTCATCTAATAATGCATCACCTAT
Source organism: Trichilia minutiflora (assembly GCA_035590515.1). Classification (NCBI taxonomy): domain Eukaryota; kingdom Viridiplantae; phylum Streptophyta; class Magnoliopsida; order Sapindales; family Meliaceae; genus Trichilia; species Trichilia minutiflora. Next base: position 407 of record JAVXUL010102843.1, on the reverse strand, counting down.
TGTGTTTGAATCTAAATGACACAAATGTAAGGTTTTATATTTTCTCTAGATTTTGAGAAACTTCTCTAGATGTTCTCTAGTTCTTGAAGGTTCTATGGTCTAAATCATGCTTGAAATATAAGTTTTTTATCCAAAAATTCTAGGCTAAATTCATGAAATTTAAGAGGAATCAAGATGACAAACCTTAGGGCTTTTGGTAGACAAGTTGTGTGCTTTATTTTGTGATGAAGATGAGAGCCAAATCTATGGTTCCTCTTCACTTTACACCATCCTCTTCTTCCTCCCAAGGCTAGCCGAAATTGCTTGAAGAGAGAGAGCAAAAAATGATGCCAAAATTAAAAGAAAATGATAAATAATCATATTTTTATATTTTCTTTTTTAATTTTCATTTAATTAATTATGTATTT
>JAVXUL010102807.1:0-19590 GCA_035590515.1 Trichilia minutiflora | reverse complement strand
ATTTTTCATTTAAGTCCTTTTCGAAATTAAAAATTACCTACGGGATCCCGACATACACTCCCACAACTCCTTTTTAATCAACAAAAATGCCAAATATACACAAACATATGCAAACAAACTAATGTTATGCAAGATGGATGCGAAAGTATAAACGGGAGATGAAGTGAAGTTACAATTATGTCCTTATAGTACAATCACGGGTGTGATAATTATTGCAAAGGAGCGAACATCACAAATGCCCTTCTCGATCTAATGGTATTTGTGGCATTGGTTCCTTTACAATAATTATTAAGTCTTACTTCTTTGCATTATCATTATATCAGTAGATTAATTAATTTTTATTTAAGGATAATATTTAATTGATCAACTATTACAATAACAATGCAAAGAAGTAAGAACATATAATTATTACAAAGGAGCCGACACAACAATTATCATTAAATCAAAAAGAGTATTTGCAATGTTGGCTCTTTTGTAACAATTATTAGTTATTACTTCTTTATCATCTTCTAATCCATCTCAATGAACTTTTTCATTGGGTTCATTTTCTAGTTCCATCATTTTTATTATCTTTTCGAAAGTTGGATTTTCCCGCTCAAACATATGTCACTTAAAAAATATGTATTGTGCCATTTAAAAATGAGTTGTGTGTAGTATTAAGCTTTGACATTGACATATGATCTTGAATAAGTAATTTTAAATTTGTAATCATGTAACCAGTAATTATATTATAATAATATTAAGATTTAATTAAAACACATTAATTTTACTTATTTGGTAATATTGATTAAAATATTACTTATATTTAATAATATTACTTTTTTGCTACTAAAGTTCAAAAGCATAATGGTAATATTATTTTTCTACTTAACTTTGAAAGCATAAATAAACATTAATTTTGATCCTATATTTATAGTGTGTTTATTTATGAAGTATAATATTGATGTTCATGAGTTGCTGATTCTAGAACATCACTCTTGAAATTAGTTTGAGATAGAGATTGATTTTAACATTTTGACAAGACAGAGAATAAATCTTAGTTCGTGTATACAGAGTAAACTAACTTCAAAAATGATTATTAAACTAATATCAAGAATGAAAAGTGTTAAATTCCATAGTAATCAATAAACTCATTTCATTTTGAGAGAGAAAAGTATTAAATTCAAGAGTGATTAAAACTTAATTTCAAAAGTGATTCGAGAGTGTGAAAGTAATTATTGAATTCGAGAGTAAGAATGAAAATTAATTTCAAGAGTGACAAGATTTGGAGGGTTTAAAATAACAACTTTCAAGTGTAAGAATCAAACTATTTTTGAGAGTAAGGATTAAATATTTTTTGAGTGTAAGAATACATCTAATTTCGAGAGTGTGGCTATAAATGATTTCGAGAGTTCAATACATCAATTGGTTACTCTCTCTCTCTCTCCTTTTTGTAAGAATAAAATAATGTATGTTATCTATAAAAGGGTCATTTTCTTTATGCTATCCATAAGAGATACATTGTTTTTATACGTACTATAGAAGAGTCAATATATGCTATCTCATTAACTTTGCAAGTAAATTTCATCTTAACTTAAAGAGAGTCATTTTTTTTCTTTCTCATATTCTGATTTTTCTGATTGTGATAACTCCTCAATTCTATATATAAGTTACAATAAAAAAGATGTCTCGGTGTACTAATTTATTTCTCTATTCTTTTAAAACCTTATATCCTAAAGATAAAAAAATTTTTTGAAAGATTTTCTTTTATATTCAAAATAGAATTGACAAGAATCCTTTGAATATTATCATATTTTATTTTATGAGTTGTTTTTTTTGTTGTTAACTTTCTTAATTTTCTCGTATTTTTTTCACACCCTTTCCGCAAAGTTTATTGTCATTCTCCATCTCTTCAATAATTTCCATCTCTTTATCATCGACATCAATAATATGTAAATCATTATCGTTACCCTTTTCTATCTCTTCATCATCTCTATTAGTAAAATTTAAATCATCATCTTCACCCTTATCTAAATTCAAGCTATCCTCATTACTTACAAATGCCAACTCATCTTTACTGCCATTTAATACAATTCTTTTGATACCCTTACGCTCATACTCTGTATGTTTTCAAAATCAACATTATTACAATCTCTTTTGACTGAATCTGCGTCAATCACCTCCAATCAATCACATTACTCTCATTACTGAAAAGTGATTTATCAACTTTAAAACCACCTTTTTCTTGATATTTGTTCTTCTTAGTTTTCTTCTTCCTAATAGTTTCATATACCTTACAGTTAAAAGAGAGATCAGCTGCGGAGAAAGAAGAATTTTTAATGTCTACAAAGAAGTAGTCAATATAGAGTTAGAGCCAACAATAGAAATAATTTAAAATAATAAATAAAAATCAAAAACTTCTTTGACGATACATAAACATAATATGATGAAAGTTAATGAAAAAGATGATATTAATTAGTATAAATTGATCACTCTTAATATCTATAACTTGATCATTTTCAAAAAATAGTTATCTTATCATTCTTGAAACCAATTATTAATATTCTATATCACTCTAGAAATAATATACATACAACTCTTAAAAATAAAGTAATTCTAATAATTGAATTCTACTCTCGAATTCCGTTATACTGTCGCATATTATTGTTAAAAACAATGCATTTTTAACACTCAAAACTCTTTTTTGCACTCTCGAAATCAATACTCATTTTCAAAAATAGTTTAATTCTACAATCTTGAGTTTACTTTCAACAAGAATCTGAACTCTCAAAAAAACTATAAAATATAACTTTTAAAAATTAGTTTATTTTCACACTCAAATTCAATATTTATTAAAAATAACTCTCGAATTTACTTTTCATACTCTTTAAAAGAATTTTCTTACAATCTCTCAAACATTTGTCACTCTCAAAAATAGTAATATCTATTTTTTTGAGTTTATTCTTAACAAGAATCTATACTCTCAATAACTGTCTAAAAGATAACTATCAAAAATTAAATTATTTCACACTCAAATTTAGCATTTATTACTCTCAAATTTACTCTCAAACAATTATTTGTGCCATGTCTAAAAATTAGAACTGTCATTTTTGAAATTGATCATAACCAATTTTAAGAGTAACTATTCATTTTTGGCAAACTATTTTTGATCAAAAATAACCTATTACACACATATATTTAAACAAAACCGTCACTCTCAAAATTGATTATGATCAATTTTGAGCGTGTCGATTCATTTTCGATAAATCATTTTTGATGAAAAATAACCTATTACACACATATATTTAAACAGAATTGTTACACTTGAAATTGATCACAATTAATTTAAAGAGTGAAGGTTCATTTTTTACGAACCATTTTCAACCAAAATAACCTATAGACACTTGTTTTCAATTTTTATGTATTTCAATCAATATACAACATGTATTACACATTCATTTCATTTCAAATTAGCTCTAACAAAAATATAAATAAATAAACATAAATAGTTTAAAACTTATAGTTCAAGGCTTCGTACAATTGGAGTTGTACTGTTGTTTGTCCTTATCATTATCATGTTGAAAATGAGTTTGAAAGTGATTTAATAAAAAATATGAAAATATATTTGAAAGTGAAAAATAATAAAAATGATAGTGAAAAATGTGAAAAGAATAGTTTATTTCAAATTATATGATTTAAAGATAAAATTATTCAAAAAGTTATTTTTTATTAAATTTAAAAATATTTTTTTAATCAAGTTAATTTTAAAATTATGGATTAAAAGATTATCATTTGTATCAATTTTCTTTTTGTTTGGGTATTTTCACCAAGGCCCAGCTCAAAGACCCAGATCCATCATATAGGCATAATCCCCACCCGTGTATCTCCAAATATGGCATCGTTCCGAGACCTCCCCCTGCAACATTTACAATGATAGAACCGTCTCAGGTAATCCATCCGAAGCCACTGGTCAGAGAAGTTCTCTTAGGTTATCCACCATCAGAAACAGTTATCCAAGACCCCACCTCAGAGGATTCAGTCATGATACTGTGAATGGCCTCAGAGCCTCGGGGACACCTAGGACATAGGCGTCATCTACAACACTGTTATATGATGTCAACAAGGCCCTGGCACATTTTCATAAAGCACGTAGGGATTCGGAGCCTCGGGTAATGCTGATGCTCAGGTTTTGGGAGAGATAGGTGCTCGTGTTTTAGGGAATCAATGCTCAAGTCTCAAGGATTCTGGAGGTTCCGCCTCGGGGGATATGTGCTCGGGGCCTCGGGCTCTATGTGATAGAGAATAGTATTATGATATCTATATCCCGTGATTTCTGTTACAGGCTTTTTGGACACATCAACTGTATGACGACACGTGTTCACAAGGTACGAAATTATGTGATTTCAGTATAACTGAATTCAGGGATAATGGGAGGTACGTTTTCAATATTCATAGAATATTCTACACTTTTGGCACTGACTCTTACACTACACAGTAGAGAGAGAAGCACTCAGACACACACGAAATATTCTCTAAAGCTTTTTTCCTCTGATTTTGTCTTTCTTTCTTCACTTCACATACAAGTAAAACCCTCATTGACTTAAGCATCAAAAGATTTTCATCGGAAAATTGATTTTAATCCTGAGATTTCTTTTGTCTTGCAGTCACAGAACAGGAGCTCGAAGAAGAAGATTAGCTGGTGCTTGAGGTTGAAGATGACCATAACTTCTTGCATCAATATTTGGCATCGTCTGTGGGAATCTTGAACAAAAAGTCAAATAATAATCAACTCCAATGAAGATAACGAACACTAAAGGTTATTCATCCAAGAGGCATGTGTCATAACAGAGAAACGCAGATGAAGACTCTATTGATGTTACTACTGTAGCAAATGGAGTGGATAACACCTTGCATAAAATTTTGGAGCATGAGAGTTCTTGGTTTAATGATGGTGAGGGTCATGCACGAAAGTTACCCCAGTCAAGAGGAACAGATGAGATGACCCATATGCTATAGCTGCTTCAAGATAGTGAACGACGACATGCAGAGAAGGATTAGGAAATACAGATGCTAGTCAAAGAAATGTCAGAGATGAAGAAGATAATGCAGCTAAGCATGTTGGGTACGAAGGTGTCAGACGAAGGCACAAAGATACCAGATGAAACTGTGGAGAGCAGTATTCCTCAACCAGAAGCCATGGTGAGGAATGACAAAGAGGGGAGAAGAAAACCCAAGACTAAAAAATATACAGTTGATGAAAAAAGAAAGAATAAGGTTATTGATAAGCCTCACCCACAGAAGTGGGAGGTAGGGATGCATGCATGCCTTCCCTCTCCCGTGAAAGGTATCATCCTAAGTCCACACGAATCTCTCAGAGCTCAGAAATAGTTCAAGAGATACCCGATGAAGCCAGCTTACCCCCGAGTGATATGAGGGTAATTTTGTAACAAAGGCGAATGAGAGAACGTGAAGCCTTCAGGCACAGGTACTCGTGCCGTAAAGAGGATTAGGAAACCGACACTAAGGAGAAGAACGTGGAGACCTTAGTAAGAAAGATGGTAGAGGAGATGAACAGTGAGAAGATGCGCCCTTAAGGTGAACCAGCTGAGTCTATCCAATAAACGGAGCTGTATGCGAAGTCACCTTTTGCCTCTAAATTATTGGGCCAGACCTTAACCAAAAAGTTAAAAATTCTCCAAATTACTTTATTTTCTAGGAAGACGGATCCATCATTGCACATGAACTTCTTCCATGAGATGATGCTTGTCCAGGGTTTGAATGAAAACCAGATGTGTCATTTATTCCCACTGACCCTAGGAGGACAAGCTAGAAAATAGTTAATGGGTTTGACTCCAAGGAGCATCCAAGACTTCGGACAGCTGTACGATATATTTACTGCAGAGTTCAGAGGAGCAGTCTTTAGTACCAAAACCCCAAGCTCCTTGTTGTTGCTCAAACAAGAAAGTGAAAAAAGTCTTAGGAGCTTCGCCAAAAGATACCATGAGGAAGTGCTTGAGCTGGAAGCCTTCCATCACCCTTTGGCCCTGGAAGGACTAAAACAAGGGCTAAAAATAGACCGAATTTGGTATTCTATATGCAAGTCCTTGGTGAAGACTTACGAGGCTGCTCAAAGAAAATTACTTGATGAGATTGAAGTAAAAAATCAAGTAATACTGAAGATGAAAGAGTAGAAACTAGTAGGGGCTCCCTCGAGAGACAATAATCGGTTCAAGAAGTCGGACAACAAGAAGTGGAGAAGTGGTAAGAGAAAGTTTTTTGAGCTGAGTCGCGGGAGAGACAAAACCCCCGAGTATTACAGGAGTGATAGACGTAGGGAAGAGCCTTATATCAGGGAAAGAAGATCGCCTCGGAGAGATGACCTGAGGCGAGTAGCTCAGGTAGAAGAGAAGAGGAAATTCACCCTCCTAAATGCACCCCTTTTTTTAGATTTTAGAGGAGGTGAGGAGGTTAGGGACTCTTCTGTTAGACCCCCGCTCGATCAGATATAAACCAATAGGGGAAGCCAAAAACAGATTCTGTGAGTTCCATCAAGACATGAGACACTTGACAAACAATTGCTACGAACTCCAGAATCAAATTGAGGTTTTGTTAAGGAATAACTACCTAATCGAATTTATGGTTCGAGATAAAGACGGGTCCAAAATTCGAGACAAGATTAGAGGCACAATGAAGTTGTGATGATTACAAGGGGCCCCACGTTAGCTAAAAACTCAAATAACTCTCAAAAAAATTATTCTCGATATTCTCTTCTAAGCACCAATATAGATCCGTACGTGTTGAATGTATGAGCAAAAAAGAGGCCCAGAGTAGCCTCGATCCCAATATTATTTACATATGAGGATGAGTGTGGGGTTCATTACCCATACGACGATGCCTTGGTAGTAATGTTGACGATTGGGACTTCTCAGATTAACAAGATATTGATTGACATAGGGAGTTCCACTAATATCATCTTCAAGAAGACCTTGGATTCTTTAGATATCGAGGATCTAAGGTTGAAACCTATCAAGACTACCCTGTATGAATTTTGGGAGTCCTGTGTCTATCCCCTGAGTACAGTGTAGTTACCAATGACAATGGACGATCGATCCTATCAGAAGACCACAATGGTAGAATTTCAGGTTGTTGATCTGAAGATGCCATACTTCATAATTTTAGGGAGGCCATTCCTCCAATCTACAAAAGCAGTGGAGAGTATTCATTATATAAAGTTGAAGTTCAGAGTAGGAGATGGGATCGGGGTTGTAAGGGGAAATCAGAGAGAGGTCTGATCCTGCTTTGCCATTGTTTTCAAGAATTCTTACTGTATTCGTGAATGCCCACTGGAGGGAACAATTACAGGGCATGTAGAAGGCGATCAGTAGGGGGGACAAGCGAAAGAGATGGGTAAGGAGATAGGTCAGTTCAAGGAGATGTCATCTGTCGAAATACTTGAAGAGATAGAGTTCGTCGTTGTGGATGATAGACGGTATGAGAGGTCCGTGAAGACGAGCATAAAATAGTGGTGATAGAGGTATTAAGACAGAATACCGATATGTTTGCCTGGTCTCATAATGACATGCCAAGGATCAGTGCTTGGGTTATTTCTTATTGGTTGATGGTGAATCCAAAGTTCAAGCCCGTGGTTCAGAAAAGATGAACATTCAACTCTGAAAGGAGGGAAGGCTATCAAAGCCAAAGTCGATAAACTTTTAAAAACGGGGTTCATCCGAGAAGTTCAATACCCCGAATGGATTGCAAATGTAGTGATGGTGAAAAAGGCCAATGAAAAATAGAGGATGTGTGTGGATTTGATCGACCTGAATAAAGCTTGTCCAAAAGATAGCTTCCCCCTCCCAAAGATTGATCAGTTGGTAAATACCATGGCTAGTCACGAGCTCCTCAATTTTATGGATGCTTTTTCGGGATATAATCAGATCAAAATGCATGAACCTGATCAGGACAAGACTCTATCTGTCACAGATCAGGGTCTGTACTGTTACACAGTCATGCCCTTTGGATTAAAGAATGCAAGGGCGACGTTTCAAAGATTAGTTAATAAGGTTTTAAAACCTTTGATCAGGTCAACCATTGAGGTTTATGTTGATGATATGATCATAAAGTTTGTGAAGGCCTCGGACCATATTAAACACCTGGAGGAAACCTTCTCGTACTTGAGAAGGTATAACATGAAGTTAAATCCCGAGAAATATTCGTTTAAAGTTAGAGCTGGAAAATTTCTAAGGTATCTGGTCAGTGAGCGAGGCATTGAGGCGAACCCATAAAAGATTAAGGACATCCTAGATCTGAAACCCCCGACCACTATTAAGAAGCTGCAAAGTTTGATAAGGAGGTTGACAACCTTTAGCAGATTTGTCTCGAAGGCCAGGGATAAGTGTTTCCCTTTCTTTCAGATGATGAGAAAAGGGAAGAGACTGGAATGGGATGAGTATTGTGATCGAAGCTTCCGAGAGCTTAAGGAATATTTAGTACACGTTCTTCATCTTATACGCCCCAAGAAAGGGGACATTTTACAACTATATTTGACGATCGATGAACACTCTGTGAGCTCTGTTCTTATGAAAGAAAGTGGAGAAAAGGTGTAAAAGCCTGTGTACTACATGAGTAAATCTTTACTGGACATCGAGACCAGATATACTCCACCTGAGAAGTTCGCCCTTTCACTTGTCGTTGCTACCAGAAAGTTACGCCCTTACTTCCAAGCTCATCAGATAGTTATGATGGCAGATTAACCCCTGAGGTAAATTCTTCACAAACCAGATTTGTTAGGGAGATTGGTAAAGTGGTTTGTGAACTCAGTGAGTATGATATAGACTATCAATCTCGAAAAGCTATTAAGGGACAAGCTCTGACAGATTTTATAATAGAACTAAAGGTCTCAGAACAACTCATCATATTACAGGTCTCGGATGTTAACGACATTCAAGACGAGAATAATATACTCAACCCTAAGGTCTTAAAGGGTATTTGGCATTTGCATATTGACGGAGCATTGAACATTTAAGGAGGTAGAGCAGGAATAATCCTGAGGAGGCCAGACGAAGAAGAGGTCATGTATTCTCTACAGTTTGATTTCAAAGTGACCAACAACGAGGCAGAGTACAAGGCACTGATCAATGGGACTAAGATAGCTCAAGCTTTAGGAGCCCAGAACATGATCATATACAACAATTTCCAGTTAATCGCTAATCAGCTCAATGGGTAGTTCCAGGATCAAGAGGACAACATGCAGACTTACTTGGTCTAAGGTCAAAAGTTAATGGAGACATTTCAGAGTGTCACCATAAAATAGCTCTCCTAGACAGAAAATTCTTAGGCCGATTCTCTAGCAAAATTGGCCTTGATTTTCAAGGAGAAAACTCCAGCTACAGTGCTAGTCGAGATCTTGACACAGAGAAGTGTAGACCTCAAAAAAGACTTCGTTGCTGCCCTATAAGAAACCCTTGACTCGAAGTGCATGAAGGAGTTAAAGTCTTACATTCAACATGGAGAGCTATCGACTGACAAAAATAAGGCAAAAAAGATAAATAACCAATCAGACAGGTACTTTGTTATTGATAATGTACTTTATAAACGTGGATTTAGCCTGTCATATTTGAAATATTTAAGACCAGATGAGGCGGATAAGGTTCTTGAAGAAATCCACAATGGAACCTGCAAAAGTCACGAAGGGGCTCGTTCCTTGATGTATAAAATCATTTAGTAAGGATACTATTGATCCAATATTTTATATGATGCTTCCAGGCTGGTCAAATCTTGCCATCAATGTCAGATTCATGGAGATATCCCAAGGCAACTCCAAAAAAACTCACTTGTCTTTTGAGTTCTTGGCCTTTTTCTCAATGGGGGCTGGATTTGATTGGACCGCTGTCGATGGCGAGCCAACACTAAGTATGCCATTGTGGCAATAGATTATTTTATAAAGTGGGTGAAAGCAGAGTTGCTCTCCAGCATAACAGAGAAAAAGACTACAGTCTTCGTCAAGCAGAATATCATATACCGCTTTGGAGTCCTACAAATATTGGTGGTCAATAATAGAAAACAGTTTGACAACGTTAGGTTTAGAGAATTCTACTCGAATTTCTGTATTAACCTAAGGTTTGTCACCCCAACGCATCCTCAGGCCAATAGACAGGTGAAAGCTGCCAATAAAGTAGTCAAGAAAGCACTCAAGAAAAAGCTTGGGGAATATAAAGGACCGTGGATCAATAAATTACCCGAAGTACTTTGGGTTTACATAATCACTCCCCGCACAACAACAAGAGAATCTCCTTTCTTATTAGCCTTCAGATGTGAAGCCATGATCCCTATAGAGATCGACATCCCAACTTTCAGAGTGTAAGATTACAATGAAGAAAAGAATGAAGTTATTCGAAGACTAGAATTGAATTTATTAGATGGAAAGAGAGATGATGCCGTAATTTGAGTAACAGCTCACCAATAGAAAGTGACCAGATATTATAATAAAAAAATCAGACGCAAAACCTTCCAGAGAGGAGATCTAGTCCTCCGACAGGTGACTCTTAATATCAAACTCCTGGTATTTGGAGCCAACTGGGAAGGACCATACAAAGTCGTTCAAATACTCAGATCAGGGGTATACAAATTGAAGATAATGAATGGCACCCCAATTAGAAAGCCATAGAACGCAGACAGGCTAAAAATCTATTATCCTTGATCCGACCCTTTTTGTAATAAATTCCCCGACCCCGTGATTAGTGTCTTGAACACTTACTCTATGAAAAACACCAATCACGCCTCTCTTTTTAGTACTCTAACTAGATTTGATTTCTATGTCAAGGTTGACTGAATCTTTTAAGTTAAAGATCTTATGCCAATGAGACCACATCGTCTTCGTGTTAAGGATATTTATTGAGACAGTGTGATGAATAGACAACCCACACACCAATGTTAGTAGCTTATGGAACCACGTGGTTCCGAGACCATATAGACCACATCATCCGAGGCTGGCTACCTGGACCAAGTTATCCCGTGAAGACCTTATGCCAGCGAGACCACGTCATCTCTGTACTAAGGATATTTGTTGGGGCGGTGTGATGAATAGGTAACCCACACACCAATATTAATAGCTTATAGAACCACGTCATTCCGAGATCATATGGACGACATCATCCGAGGCCAACTATTGGGATCAAGTTATTTCGAAAAGATCTTATACCAGCGAGATCACTTCGTCTCCATGATAAGGATGTATGCAGCTTAGGAAATCATATTAATCTGAGGCCCTTGGGACATTAATATCCGAGGCCAATTATAGGGATCATGTCATCCCCAGTTTTATTCATATACTGAACCATGTCGTCCATGATTCAAGCCTGTATGTTGCTTACGGTTTGTTGTTACTTTATGTTATTGTTTGAATCGGATCATTCAATGGATTGACTTGTTAATATTTTTATGATTGTGTATGCGATTTATTTTAGTAATTAATGAGATTAATATATTGGCCTTTTATCTTTATCTCTTTGTGATGAATATATTTGCCATTTTTAATGTTGCTGCTCATCATCTGATACGAGCTAATATATTTGATGAAAATATTCTAAGTAATTTTCTCGGATATCTATTCTAAGATGATCTCATATGTTGCTAAAATTTTGTCTAAGTTATTTACTATTTATACTGAAGTGATCTCATATACTACTTACATTTTATCTAAGTCATTTGCTCGAATATCTATTCTGAGATGTTCTCATGTGTTACTGAAATTTTATCTAAGTTATTTACTTGGATATCCACATTGAGGTGATCTCATATATTACTTACATTTTATCTAAGTCATTTGCTCGGATATCTATTCTGAGATAATCTCATGTGTTACTGAAATTTTATCTAAGTTATTTACTTGGATATCCACACTGGGATAATTTTACACATTACTGGATTGAATTTATCCCAAGTCATTTGCTCGGATATACATACCGAGCTTCTCATTATACTTGACGAAATTTCTTCTATCATTTGTTGAGATGCACATATTGAACTGATCACCATACTTGATTAAATTTTATCTAAGTTATTTGCTCGAATATTCCTACTGGGTTGGTTGATTATTTGTTAATTCATTTCTTTGGATATCTATACCGAGCTGAGTGTTAAATCTTGTGGGATTTTTTCTAAGACTTTTACTCGGATAAATACTCCATTTCTAACATAATCAAGAAAATGCAAGAGTAGGGTTAAAAGAACAAATATTCATTAAAGTATTCAGTTTATACAGACACCGAAGGTTAATATTATTACAGACCACCCGACTCTAGTTGTCCTTCTTTACAGCTTCGAGATCTTCAGGTGCGGGGTCTACTGACGGGTCAACAAGAGACTGACCAATTATCTTGGGAGGATCGGCATGGGTTCCCTCGGTTGTAACATCCGAGACAGGGGCTTCTTTATTCACTTCTTGGTCTTGGACCCTGAAGTTTAGCATTTCATGCCCCAGCTCTTCATAAAGCCACCTGAGGTAGAGGTGAGGATATTTCTCCTAGAAGGTTTAGCAGGTTAGGTCAGGTCAATGGCCTGATTCATGGTGGCCTCCCCCTCAGCCTCGACGGGTGCCACTGCAGGTTGGATTCTCTCAGACTCACCGGCTAGCTTTTTCTTCAAAATTTCTATCTCGAATTGCTACAGCTCTATCCAAGACTTTAGATTGGTGTTCTCCAAACTAAGCCCCAAATATGCAGATTCTGAAAAAACGAGCCGGAGTTCGAGCTCTTCCTTTTCTTTTTTCCACGTCGATTTCTTGGTCTTTTATTGGATTCTCTCGGTGGCCAAGGCTACCTCTGCCTTTTTTCTCTGATCAATAGCATAGGCATTTTCTTTTTCGAGCTTCTTAATTTTGCTTGTCTCATCCTTCCTGGCCTCGTACTGTCGCTTGAGTTGATAACAAGCTTGCAAGTAAAGCAAATTATCAGTAAAATTTTGAAAGAACAAATATTAAGTGTCAAGTGTTGCACTTACCCGCAAACCCCATCGGTATATGAAGTCTATGGCCTTGGTATCCTTTATGTTATTGAGCTTCTCGATAACATGAGGGGCCAGATGCTTTTCTGTGTCGTTTATCATGTCCAGGACATGGAAAAAGTATTTTTACTTCCCCTCAGGGATGTCACCTTGCATAAGCTCGAGTATTTTTGAGACCTCATAAAAGTTTATGTCAACTTTTATAGAGTTCGACCCCCCGAGCTTCAATTTCTTTTACCCCTACTCGATCAAAGGGTCATTTTTTATCCTCTTTTGCCCCTTGTCGAGGGGCGGCTTCTCCACCACTACTCTTTTTCCCTTGTCCTGGACTATGATAGGCGCAGATTCGGATCCTGATTCTGAGGACCCTTGGTTTCTTCTCCTCATTAACACAGTCCCCCTGCTTTGTTATTGTGTCAGAGGGGGAGTCTGTTTGGAGGGTTCAGTCTTGTTTTTCCTCACAAGCTTCCCCAGAGAAGACAGAGTTGATGGCTTCCTAAACATGGTTATTTTTGCAAAAAGGCAAACAAAAGAGTTAGTCATATTAGTGATAGAAACATATATACCATGGGATCAAATGTTTATAAAGGAGACTATACTCTGGGCAAAACTTTTCTTCTGTAGGTTCACGAAGTCTCTGCTCGGGCATGTCTTTACCAGACTCAAGGCCAGTAAATTCGAATTAGAAAGTAATGATTCTGATCCGAAGATTGAGCCCTAGCTTGTCTTATAATTTCTAAACTTTAGGGGCTCAGGTCTGCCTCTCCTGCCCATGTCAAGGCCTCACCAAATGTGCTCGGGATAGGGAGGTGTGGCTCAAAACTCCAATTCTCTCCCATAAAGAACCACTTACTCTTCCAGTCCTTATTACTGGTAGGATTTTCTTTGATCAGGTTAGGCTTCTGAGGCCTTGTCTGAAGGTAAAACCACACAGGGTTTTTTCCAGGGTTCTTTTTAAGCACATATATGTGCTCCAGCTTTTCTATGGAGGGCGGGGAGTCGGTGATTTGTCCCCACAGAATATACAATCCTACCAACGTCCTCCAGCCATTCAGATTCAGTTGGTAAAGGGTTATTCTCATTATGGTCAGAACCTGAACAAAATAAGGTTGTAGGGGTAACCTCACCCCTAGGTGGAACAGCTCCTCATTGAAGACAACTTCGCCCTTAGGAGGAGTACTGGGATTTCATTGACCTCGAGGGCTCGGAGGTACACATCTTTTGGAATATCGTAGAGGACCGTATAAGCCTCTAAATCGATTTTTCATGACGGTTGAAGTGAACCAGTCCTGCTCATATGGAGATCGAACCTTAGAAATTGGTGTCGGACTGACAACCAACTCTAGGCCTTCTCCTATGTTGTCTCCTCCAACAACAGCCTCAGGTGAGGTCGTAAAACTGGAAACAAAAGCCATTTTTGCCCAAAAAACAAAGGGTAGAGTGGTTAAAAGGCTGTTCGGGGATCATCGACAACTCTACAACATTCTTCTACAAAATTTTCTATGACTACCGAGGTCACTAAAGTCTATTATTTGGAATTGAGATGGTAATGAGGCCTCTGTTTTTCTACGAATGACGATAATATTGTTTTAAATATTTACCTAAAAACTACTCGGTTATTCTGTCCTAGCACATGTTCTGTTCTAATAATTTTGCTATCCTATTTGAGCATACATTCACACATATATATTTATAGTTAAAAAAGTTGCAGAAAATTAATGAGTAGAAATGTGTGGTGAGACTTACCGAGTATGGTGTGCTGATAATGTGCTTGAAGAACGGGTTAAAATCGATGAATAGGAGATTATCGAAAACCGTTGAGAAAGATTCAAATGTGCTCAGGAAGATTTGAGTTTGTTGGTGATAGCCAAAAAGAGAAAAAGAATTTTTCAGAGAAGAAGGGGGTATTTATAGACGGATAGGGGAAGACCAAAAGAACCTTCACCGACATATCTAATCCAACGGACAGGGATTTGCCATGTCACCCAAAGCCAAAGCGTTAAGGGTCACATTTCTTCAAATTTGAATTCAGGTGGTATCTACCATATCAGCCAAATTATTATGGCTCGAGAATCATAGCCTTTCAGACTGATCTTCCAACGGGATAATACCACGTGTTGACGGTTACATTTTCAAGAGTGGTTACTTAAATATGATGGCAACCATCACGGTGTGAAATGACAGTCGAGCAGCTGTTAATTAGTTTTTAATTAAAAATTGGGGGGCTTAATATTTGGGTATTTTCACCAAGGCCCAACCCAAAAACCCAGGCCCATCATATGAGCATAATCCCCACCCATGTATCTCCAAATACAACGACGTTCTGAGACCTCTTCCTGTAGCACTTATAATGATAGAACCGTCTCGGGTAATCCATCCGAGGCCACTGGTCAGAGAAGTTCTCTTAGGTTATCCACCATTAGAAACAGCTATCCAAGACCCCGTCTCGGATGATTCAGTAATGATACTGTGCATGACCTCGGAGCCTTGGGGACACTTGGGATATAGGCGTCATCTACGATACTGTTATATGATGTCAACAAGGCCCTGGCACATTTCTAGAAAGCACGTTGAGATTCGGAGCCTCAGAGAATGCTGATGCTTAGGTCTCAAGAGATATAGGTGCTCGTGTTTCAGGGAATCGAAGCTCAGGTCTCAGGGATTCTGGAGGTTCCGCCTCAGGGGATATGTGCTTGGGGCCTCAGGGTCTACATGACAGAGAACAATACCACGATATCCATACCCCGTTATTTTTGTTACAGGCTTTTTGGACACGTCAACTGTACAACGATAGGTGTTCACAAGGTACAAAATTCCATGATTCTAGTATAACTGAATCCAGGAATAATGAGATGTACGTTTTCAACATTCAGAGAACATTCCACACTTTTGGCACTGACTCTTATACTACACAGTAAAGAGAAAAACACTCAGACACACACGAAATATTCTCTGAACCTTTTTCCTCTGATTTCGTCTTTCTTTCTTCACTTCACACATAAATAAAACCCTTATTTACTTTAGTATCAGAGGGTTTTCGTCGAAAAATTAGCTTTACCTCTGAGATTTTCTTTATCTCACAGTCATAAAGTAGGAGCTCGAGAAAGAAAATTAGTTGATATTTAAGGTTGAAGACAACCACAACTTCTCGCATCAATATTTTTATTTTATTTGCTATTAGAGTATATTTTGTACTATTTATGTACAATAAATAGTACAAATAAGGTTTTCCATCTATTAAACAGATTGGTATATTATCCATCCATATTTATATTAATATTTATATTTATTTATCGGCTAATCTTAAAAAATATAAATTTTGATATTCGTACGAATATTCATAAATATTTATTTTTATTTCAACAATTATTTTGACTAATAATTTATATCTTAAATTATATTTTATAATTAATAATTTAAAATACTTTAAATTTTATTTTTTAAACTATTTATAATATTTATGTAAGAAAATAAAATATAATCAATCATAAATATATAAATACAAATTATAACACTAAAATTAACTAAAAATATCATCCAACTAAACATAAGAAATTTATGTTTTTTGAAGATATCTCTTAATCTATAAACTATTGGTTATCTCTTCTTGCTCCCTCCTTCTGTTAAACTATTCATATGCACAATTAAAGAACCTTTGCCGCAAATATTTCTAATTCATAAAAAATAATCAATACAAAGTGATTTTTAGCTATTAGAATAACATGATAAAATTCATTCATCGTAAATAAAAAAATTCGGGAAATTATTCAATTTTAACTCAGGTGTAAACAAAAACCATTAAAAAATAATTATAAAGATATTTCTGGATAACAATGGATCTTTTACATGCAGTTAATGGATGTCTTGTGAAAGACAAATTAAATTTTATTTATTTTGATCAAAACGAAGTTATTTTGAAAAACAAATAAAATAGATATCTATTATTATTAATTTTTTTTATAGACGAGAAAATTCACACACTTAATTATTATTGTACCATCCAATCGGACACGGAACGAGACTACACCTTTTTAAGATGTGTGCAGCACAAGTGCAGATCACGAAATACTCAACCTTAGTTGATGAGATGTGTGTACAAGGATCACCCGCAGTAGTATCAAGCATACGAGTGAAAACTTCGATTATCCCATACTCTTACAAAAAATGATAATATGAGAAATCAAATACTAAGCCGCAGTACAAGCACATATTGATCTTCCATACCCAATATCATCATGCTATACCCCTCAAGGACTAGATATCCATTATTCATTTTATAATATTTGATATATATATATATACGTTTTATCCATTTTAACTATCAAAACCTGATTTTTCTCTGTCTGCACACTCAAAAAACGGATAGAGATTGACATTCCTACGTACAAAGTCCATATAATTTATTAGCACGTCATTACATATACACATATAGACCTATTATTACACTTTTTATACAAGACTCTGCCATTATTTAGTGTATATACTTATGAACGTCCGTTGATAGACATGTTACAACTAAATAAATTAAGTGAGTAACCAATAAGTGCAGTGACAAATTTTGAACAAAGTAAATTGAGAGCTTTCAAGTAAGAGCAAAATAAGAATTTTTGATTAAGGGTAAATTCATAACTTTCAAGTAAAGACATTTTGTCTACTTTCGATTGCTCTTACTCGAAATGTCACTGCTAAACTTAAAATTTTGGCCGAAAAATTGATTTTTAGCTAAAATTTTACCCATTATTCATCAACTTTGTCGTTTCACAACATTTGACCTATTATTTATATACTGATCTATTAAAAAGTTTAAAAAACGGTTTAATAACATGCATTCAAGTGAAACAAAATATTTCAAAAACAAACTCATTAATTAAAAAAAAAATCAGCTCTCAAATACGGTATTTTACTGTCATAAGTGTGAACATTTTAGTTTTCAATCCGAAGTTGAGGGGGTATTTTGAACCGTTCAGTTTTAGCTTTGAATAAAAATGTTTGATCTAAAATAGGGGTGGGTTTAAGGGTGAGGTTTATTGAAGATATTTTTGTCCAATAAATTATTTTTTGTATAGTTTGAAAATGTTTTTGAGCTGTGGTTAGTTTTGAAAAAAGAGTGTAAATGTGGTCAGTTTGTAAATTTCCCAATAGTATTAGATGTTAAAGCTTAAAAGGGCTTGTTTGTTAACCTCTCAAATAATTTGCCTCAAATAATAATATTATTAAAATTATTAAAATGTTTCAATTAGCTCTCCGATAGTTAATAATTTAGGAAGAATATTTTTTTATACTAAATTTAATCATTTTACTTGGAAATAGCAAGTTTTCAAAGTATCGCAGCTACGAAAAACGTTACACGTGCAACACATGCAGCTTTCGATTTCTTGTCAGCTACTCCTGCTGCAACTCCCGACAACAGCGAGAAATGCCTTGCGTCAAAACAAACGAAGCCAAATCGATTTTCTCTCATCCAGGTATTCATTTCCTCAAGTCTCTCAACTCGTGGTAAGAAGTTCCACGTATCGTAATTCGTAAACCCACTTGTTTTTCTTCGTTGGCAATTCTTTCTTTGCTTTTGGTTTTTTGTGTTTTTGAAGTTTCAACTGACAAAAATATGCAAGATTGATGATCTTTGCACTGTTTGGTTAGTGGAAAAATTAGAGAATTTGTTTTTTGGTGGACATGTAATTTCTATTGAATATTTTATGTGATTTTATCGGTTTGGCATTTCGGTTTGATCAAAAGTTTTGGTTTTATTTGTAAAGCAATGTGTTTGTTTATTTGTTTGTGTGGCTGAAATTACAGATATGATTGTGATTTTCGTGAATATAATTTTGAGAAGATGAAGTTTGGAGAGACGTTTACTGCGTATCTGCATGGAGATCAGGAAAGGTTTTGGATAAATACTCTCATGTTGGGGATTAGTAACTGAAGAAAGTCTTAAAGAGCTGCAGGACAGCAGGAGTTGTAAAGCATTAAATGATTCTGCTTGCAAAACTGAGCAGAAAGGCGGACGGAAAACTACTCAAATCACTCATAGTTTTTATTTTGATTTCACTAAAAATTGGTGTTAACCAGGGTTATTTAAAAAATTCAAATATTTAAGATATTAGACCAAATTTAGAAATTTGATATCCAAAAATAAAATTCTTATTTAATTAAAGATTGGATCAGATTTAAAATTTTAGATCTAATTTTAAACAAAATCGAACCATATCATAATAAATTAGGTATTAATTTTTATTAGATACTCGATTTTTATTAATAATTTATTTTAAATTTATTATTATTATTATTATTATTTTAAATTTAATTAAATTATAAGAATTACTTGTGAAATAGTAATTTTAGAATATATATATATATATATATATATGCACAAAAAATATAAATATGTTTTTTTAATATTTTTCAAAAATCTCTTTCTTACTTCGAAAAAAAGATACCAAATATCCTTTCTACTAAAGATTTAAATAAAGAAATAGAAAATTAGAGAAATTGGTGTTAAGTTATGTGAACTTAACACACAATAAGAATACAGTGCTATTATTTATATCTATATATTTTTTAATATTTCATATTTTTTAATATATTATTTTATTTTTGATGAAAATAAAA
>JAVXUL010102796.1:0-19590 GCA_035590515.1 Trichilia minutiflora | reverse complement strand
ACAAATAAACACATAAAAATCCATTTTTGACGAGCCAACAGTTCCAGACACGAACTCAACAAAACTGAAATTATAAGACAGAAAAAAGGAAACAACCCAATTTCCGGATTCTATCAGCAACAACAAATCTAATTACCAAAAAGAAATTCAACCAACCATCCATTTTTGTTCCCGAAAAAAAAAAAGCTAAACCAAATAGCAAACACGAGGAAAGCAAAAACAAAAATCAAAACCCAGAAAGTGAATAATAATTATTTACCGCATGGATAGGTAGAGATTGCAAGATAGAAGATGAAGATGAAGAAGTGGAAGGCTGTTGTTGAAAGTAATCTCTTCCTCCGTCAAAAACTCGCTGAACAACTCCATCATCCATAATTTCTTTTTTCTTATTATCAGAACCCATGAACCAATTGTCAATTCAACCAATACTTAGATTTTTCACCTGTCAAAACAGATTCCTTCAATCAAATTAAAGACGGTGACAAAGAAAGATCCTGGATTATTTTAATCGAATTTGGTTCGGTTGCTTGTTTCGTTATATTTTTTCTCATACTTCCGTTAGTTTTGCTGCTTGCTGCCAAGCCTACCACGGGCTCCCGCTCGTTTGCCTTTTCGGATAATAACAATTCAGTCCCTAATTTTAGAAAAACAATAAATTGAATAACGCTTTAATTATTTGCATCATATAAATACCCCATCTCAACCTTATTTAATTTTCAATTTGACATTAATTCCTATAAAGACTAAATTATAATAACCAAAATAAAAAAAATATTTTGTTTTGTTTTGTTTTGTCTTCAAAACTCAACAATATATTGATGTTATCCCTTTTTCTTTATTTCTCTCTACAATTCCATACAACTTGTAACATGCACAGAAATTTATAGGCACGGGTTAAAATTAAAATGCCAAGTTCCCAAAGGTCCACGTGTTAGAAAACCAGTGGCTAGGAGTCAAATCCCCCTCGAGTTGCAAAATCATTTATGGGCACGGACATGTGGCAATCCCCCAGTCGTAGAGATCAACGGTTGAGATCTGAGGTCTCGACAGTATATAAATCCCCTTTTTCTCTCTCTCCTTCATTTTTTACCTCTCTGAGTTCTCGTTGCTATCTTGTTGGTGCCTTGAAACCCCCTGCATTTTTCTTTCTTTGTTTACGGTGCTTTCTCTTCCTTTGTTTGCTTTCTATTTTGTAGGTGAACTATTCTTCTTCGTCCTCCTTGCAAGCTTTTCTTCTCCTCATCTCATTTCTGTGATTTTGCAAGGTATAATTTTAGATTTTTTGCTTTTTCTAAAGCTTTTTTGTGGAGCTTAGTTTTTGGAGAAGAGGGTTAATGCCTCTGTTTCATCTGATGGTTTGAGGGATTTTGGGAGTGTCGGTTGAAGTTCTTTCAAGAATGTGGTTTTGGGGGGTTTTTTCCTCTATTTCTGGTGAAGATTTTGGCTTTCTGTGGTGAGTGCTTGTGCAAGTTGAAAATAGCAATGGATAGCAGAGGAAACCCATTGGATGCTGCTCGATCGAGGATGGAGTCTACACGAACCCTTTGCCTAGTCATGAAAGGGGTGAAGAAGACAAAGTGACTTCTGAGCAGGCAAGGGCTACGGGCCCAAATGAGGCTGACTTGTACCCCTCTACAGTAACCGAGGTGGACCTTCATGCTTACAGGAGACTGTTTGCGATTCCTGACAACGTGCGACTTAGGGTGCCGTAAATCTACGAGGTTCTGAGCGTTTTGGCTCCTAGGGAGATGGCCATAAATGAGGAGCACCTGCCGCTCAAGACTTGTCTCCCTTTGCAGCAATACTTTGTCAGGATTTTTAAAGCTTTTGAGATCCCCCCTACCAGCTCACTCTAAACAGTTGAAGAATCTGGAGCGGCCTGTTTGTCCTAAAGGTCAGAGCAGGACTGCCTGCTCCCACTCTCGATGAGGTGCTGCATCTCTATATGCTCAAGAAGAATATTAGCCAGTACTCTGGGTGGTACTTTTGCAAGTACGTCAGAGGTACCAGACGAAGATAAAGGGAAGCCTTCATCTAACAAGAACTGGAAGGGCCGTTGGTTGATTGCCAGTGGGGATTGGAATGGACCGCCTTAGGGCCCGATCCTTTCCACCTTCGAGGAGACAGGTATCACTTCAAATATCTAGTCACTTTATTGAATAAATTACTTCAACAATGCTAATTACTAATTGGTCTTCTGATATAGATATGGGAAGAGACCAAACTAACATCCCGATTAGCGTTGCGGGAGTGTTGTTGGATCTGGTTACCATTGATGTCAGGCAGCTTCTGAGTGGGGAGAGCTTGATAAACTCACAGCTAGTGTCTTGGACATAACAAGAAGTAAGCTCTCGAAAGTCAGGGTTCTTATAAACGAGGGTAAACTTTTCTCTTGGCTGGCTTTAACGAATTTCTAATAAGTCGTTTCTGATTAGGATCTTGGATCTTTTACAGCTGCTAGAGCTGAAGGGTCCCTGTTGGATAGGAAACAAAGAGTGGCCGACATCCTGAAGGGGCTGCTTTTTAAAAGGGGATCCAAAGCAGTCTGGGTCACCGATACGCAAACTAAAGCCCTTGGGAATAAGAGAAACGGGCTCGTGAAGGGGGATCCCAAAAAGGCTCCCGAGAAGGGAGGGAAGAAGCTTGAGCGCCCAAAAGAAAATGGTGTGCTGATCAGGGAGCAGAATGAGGAGGAAGAAATGCGTCCATGGGAGGGCGATCCTCCTTAGGCCAAGGATAAAGGTAAAAGGCCTATGGTGAATGATCAGGCTGAGAGGAGGATAAAAAAGAAAATCGACCGTCCTTATTCTCCTCCTCCATAGTAAGTACACAGACAAGGGTCCCTAACAAAGAGGAGAGCATTTTAGTCTCTCAGGCTACAGGACCGGGGATACAGGAAGCCCCTAGACGGAGTTAAGAGGGCCAACCTAGTCGGGAAGGAGCGATCATTAAGAAGAAGCCCTAGAAGTTAGTGCGAATAATAACAGGGGTCGGGGCCAAAAAAACACTAACCCGACTGACAAGACTGTAGACGATGTACCCCCCCAAAGAATAACGACACGGAGTAGGATGGGCTCCAATAGGAGGATTTTGCGAAGGTAAGAGAGAGAATTTTGACCACCTCCTTTATCTGATAAATGGGGTGAGAGGCATGATCTCTCTCCGAAGGGGTGAATCTATGTCAAACGCATCCCTATTGCAAGTCTTAGATAGTCTAAGCGTGTATGCGCACAGAGTAAGTTCTTATGACTCCTGTCTTCCATACTTGAGAGGGACCATTCTATTGCCTGCTCGAGATATTAACTTATCTAGTTGTTCTTATGCAGAATGCATTCATATTGGATCTATTTATAGAGGACTTTTAGAATGCAATAAAGGTCCAGGAGTGGGAATTCAAGTAAGTCAGAAAACTAGAGAGGTGGGCCCTAAAAAATTTAAATGCCATTCGACAAGAGGCGGCTTAGGGGGGGGGAAGAATTAGAGGCCACGGTCTCCGCTCTAGAGGGCGAAAGGTCTCAGTGGGCTGAAGAGACGCAGAGCTTGACTTCCAAGCTCTCGTCTACCGAAGTCCTAGCCTAAGCACTAACTATGGACAATGATCAACTTGAAGGAGAGAGGAGGAGCCTCATGGGCAAGCATAACAAGTTGATTGACCTCTACAGGTCACTTAAGTCAGATGAGGAATGCTTGAAGGAGCAGCTGATCTCCTATATAGATGATGTGAATAGGCTATCGGAGGAGCACAACTCTTTGGAGGAGGAGTTAAAGGAGGCGCGGGGGTCCCTAGAAGCATTGAAAAAGGAAAAGGAAGAGGTCCTGACTGAGTTGGAGTCTCAGTATTACCAGGGGGGAATGATGGCTTGGAACTTGACTAGCCGTCTCTTCTTTCAAGAATACCCGGATTTGGATCTTGGGTGGTTATTCAACCAACTAGGTCAAGAAGTCCTAGGGTCCTCAAGTTCACATGCTCTGGATTTCTCGCCTAAGACCATAGAACAGAATATCAACCCAGTCACTAATGAGGAGGGATAAAGTGATCGGGATCGATCAATTGAAAACCCTCCTTCTGGGGCAGTCGGAGCACAAGGCCATCAAGAGCAGACGGTAAGAGACTCAGATCCTCCCTTGGTCCCCCAAGAAGGGTTAGCTCCCGTAGAAGTCTCCTCCAATGAAGAAGAAGAAGGCCTCATCTTAAAAGACCCCTGACCAGTCCCCCAATGCCTGTCAACCTTGTATTTGTTGTTATAACCATACAATCTTTTGTAACTAACCATTCAAGAGCAATGTCTACTGACACTTTTATACTCGTATACTTATAGTGAATGAACAAATTTTTATTTCATTCCTATTTGTCTTTCTTCAATTCTAGTTACGCATAGCTTCCCTTTAACTAAATGCTTATGAAATCAAAATACTCTAAATCACTAGGACACCCTTTAGTCAGGATGCAGCTGGTAGTCCAAAGAAGATCAGGCACGCTCAGAATCTAAACTGAGAGAGATGTCAGGAAAGGGTTCCTGACTAGTGTTACCCTCAGGGCTCAACTAGTGTTAGGGGATTTTAACTGCAATACTAAGAGATAACATCGACGCAGACTAGGGATTAGGATGCTCGATCACGTGCAGGTCTTAGACTCTCAGGATGCCTGACACGGTGAGGGAGTTTATACTGCCTGACACGAGTCCAAAGCTCAACTAGAATTTAAAGATTTTAGGGCTTAAAAGCCAACCACAATAATAGAAGATAACATCGACGTAGGCCAAGGCTTAGGATGCCGGACTACGTGTAGGTCTTAGACTTTTAGGACGTCTGGCATGGTGAGGGGGCTTATATTGCCTGACACGGGTTTGAAACTCAACTAGTGTTTAGGGATTTTAGGGCTTAGGACCCAATCAAAATACTAGAAGAAAATATTAACACGGGCCAGGGCTTAGGATGTCCGACCATGTGCAGATCTTAGACTCTTAGGATGCCTGACACAATGAGGGGGCTTATACTATCTGACACAGGTCCGAAACTCAACTAGTGTTTGAGAAGTTTAGGGCTTAGAAGCCAACCAAAACACTAGAAGAAAACATCGACGCGGGTTAGAGCTTATGATACCCGATCACGTGCAAGTCTTAGACTCTTAAGATGCCTGGTATGGTGAGGGGGCTTATACTACCTGAGACGGATCTGAAGCTCAACTAGTATTTAGGGATTTTAGGGCTTAAGAGCCAATCAAAATATTATGAGAAAATATTAATACGGGCCAAGGCTTAGGATACTCGACCATGTACAGGTCTTAGACTCTCAGGATGTCTGGCATAGTAAAGGGGCTTACACTGCCTGACACGGGTTCGAAGCTCAACTAGTGTTTGGAGATTTTAGAGCTTAGAAACCAACCAAAACACTAGAAGAAAATATTGAAACAGACCAGGGCTAAAGATATCCAACCAAGTACAGGTCTTAGATTCTCAGGATGTCTGACACGGTGAGGGGGCTTACACTGCCTGACGCGGATCCGAGGGGAGATTCAAAGAGATACTGTACAATACTTTTTTACTTGCAATAAAAAACACAAAGTCTTATTATCAGTATTTAAATACATTGTAAGTGAAGCGTCCTGAGGAAAGACTCATCTCAGGGATAATATTTTTTTAGCATCTTAGTATTTCACGGCTTATTCAGTATACTGTCATCTGGCCTTGCTAATTTGTATGTCCCTAGCCTGACTACCCGAATTACTTGATAGGGATCTTCCCAATTAGTGCCTAAAGATCCCTCAGCTGCCACCTTTGTATTCAGAGTGATCCTTTTGAGAACTAGATCTCTTTTTCTGAAGAATTAAGGTTTAATCTTTTGGTTATAGGTGCGGGAAACCTTTTACTGATGGGCAGTCATACGCATCAGAGCACGATCTCTGGATTTCTCACACAAATCGAGCTCCAGGCACATGACTTGTCGATTCTCTTCTTCATCAACATGAAGGATACAAAAATTAGGGATGTCCATCTCAATAGGGATGACTGTCTCAAATCCATAGGCCAACAGATAAGGTGTTTTTCATTTTTGTTGTTATTCTATATACCCACAAAATTTTTGGAAGCTCCTCTATTCTTTTCTCTTAGCTTTTTCTTTAGCAGTTTCTTGATTACTTTGTTAGCTGTTTTAACTTGCCTAATTACTTTGGGGTGGACAGGAGAGGAGAGTCTAAGGTCAATGCTTCAATCCTGATAGAAATCTTATAATCCTCTATTATCAAACTGCTTTCCATTATCAGCAATCAACACGCTAGAATGATCTTGAACAAGGGCTCAGCTTTTACCTACTTTGTGAAATAATCAATAGCCATGATAGTATATTTCGTCTGGGCTTTGATAGTCGGTAAAGTTCGTATCAATTCAAGCTCCCACTGGACGAATGGTCAGGGGCTAAGCAAGGTTGTTAGGTTCTCCGGAGGCTATCTTAGGACATCCTCATGAATTTGGCATGCGTGACAGTGGCGGACTATGTTGTAGGCATCCTTCTTCATGGTAGGCCAAAAGTATCCTTGTCTTAGTATTCAGAAGGCCAGATTTTTGCTGCCATATGATTCCTATAGAATCCCTGGTACATCTCTTCCAATACTTCCTTTGCTTCTAATGGCGCGAGATATCTTAGGTAGGGAGTGCTGACTCCACGTTTATAGAGAACACCATCTATTACCACGAACCTAGTGACCTTCCTCTTGATCCTGAGAGCCTTGTCCTTATCGAGAGGTAGTAGCCTTTCCCTTATATATTTTTGGATGAGGTCTATCCAGGTAGGTGAGTCTTCCTGGGTCATCATCACTATGTTACCATCCTGCTGACTGATGCTTTTATGATCCAGGGTTTTTACAAAGATCATTTTTGAGATGTCTCCTATGAATGCTGAAGCGAGCTTTGACAATGTATCGACCTGGAGGTTCTCAGATCGGAGAATTCCTAGTATTTTTATCTTAGTGAATCTGCTGATTAACTCTTGGGTCCTTAAAAGGTAAGTCCTTGTGTTCTCTTTTCGGGCCTGGTAGGTATCATTCACATGGTTTATCAAAACTTGGGAGTGGAGTCGCTACTAGCTATGAGAACACGTACCCCGATTTTCAATGTTGTCCTCAGTCCTACTAACAAAGCCTTATATTCTGCTTTATTATTAGTAACAGGAAAGAAAAATCTAAGAGCATATATAATCTCTTCTCTTTTGGGGCCGACTAGGATGACGCTTGCTCCGCCTCCACTGATGTATGCTGACCCATCGATAGACATACCACAAAGGAGGGCTTCCGAGATCGAGCTGGTCTGTTTTCATGTTGTTTGGTTGATCTCCTTCATGTTGTGAGACTATCAGTATTTTCTCGATCATGTGCTCAGCCACGAAGTCTGCCAGTGCCTTCCCTTTGATAACTTTGCGTGGATGAAATCTGATATCGAACTCGTTAAGCTCTATCGACCACCTGACCAGCCTTCCTGACAGGTCAGGTCGATGAAGAATCTGTCTAAGTGCCTGGTCAGTAAACACTATTATTGCATAGGCCTAAAAGTAGGGGCGTAATTTTTTGGCTACCACGACAAGGGCCAGTGCCAGCTTCTCGGATGCTATATACTGGGTCTCGGCAACTAGCAACACCTTGCTGGTATAGTAGACGGATCTTTGTATTTTTTTAAGATCTTCCCTTACTAACATCGAACTAGTAGCGTGTTGGCTGACCGCAAGGTAGAGGTATAATGTCTCACCTGACAAAGGGCTGAGGCCAAGTAAATCTTGAGTTGTTGAAATGAGCCTTCACACTCTTTATCCTACTTCATACCCTTGCCTTTTCTCACTGTCCTGAAAAAGAGGAAACATTTGTCAGTAAATTTGGAGATAAAGTGTCTAACCTTTCAGTCAAACTTTGTAACTCCTTCAGGGTCTTAAGAGCTCTCAAGTTTATTATACCTTAAACCTTTACTAGGTTAACCTCAATTCCTCGTTCGCTAATCATGAAGCCCAAAAACTTTCTGGACCTGACACCAAAAGCACACTTCTCGAGGTTAAGTTTCAAGTTATATTCCCTGAGAAGGGAGAAGGCTTATTCTAGATAAAAGGCATGATCATTGGCCTTAGTGGATTTCACAATCATGTCATCCACGTAGACCTCCATGAAACTTCTGATTAGTGGCTTGAATATCTTATTCACCAACCTCTAAAAGGTGGCCCTAGAATTCTTTAGCCCAAAGGGCATAACCTTGTAGCAATACAACCCTTGATCTATAATGAAGGCTGTCTTGTCTTGGTCAGAAAGATGCATGGGTATCTGACTGGATCCCGAGAAAGCATCCATAAAGCTCAACAATTCATGTCTAACAATTAAGTCTACCAACTGGTCGATCCGAGGTAAAGGGAAGCTGTCTTTAGAGGAGGCTTTATTGAGGTCGGTAAAGTCGACGCACATCCGCTAGTTCCCATTGGCCTTTTTGACCATTACTACATGTTTCAGCCAGTCGGGGTATTTGGTTTCTATGATAAACCCCGTATTGAGCAGCTTATCTACTTCCACCTGGATGGAATTTTGTCTTTTGATGTTAAAGACTCTTCTCTTCTGCCATACTGGCTTATGGGCAGGATTAATAGTTAAACGGTGGGTCATAACACCTGCATCGATCCTTGGCATGTCCTCATGACTCCAAGCGAATATATTCTTGTTTCGCTCCAAGGTTACAATTATAGTCTGCCTTAGGTAAGGGGTCAGCTGACTATCCATTCAAATTATTTTGTTCGGATGCCGTCCATCAATTGTTACAGTTTTCAAGATCTTCACTGGTTTCAAGATCGGACCTCAGGATATGCCTCCCTTTGTGGTGTTATCAAAGAAGGAGGGTGCTGCTTGTACATCAGTCATCATGGTATCTATAGGGACTGGTCTCCCTTGCTCCCCGATGGTTGTTTCTAAAAGCTTTCCCTGGATGCAGTACGTTTCCTAGACAGAGGTAGTAAAGTAGGATCTCGCTTCTCTTTGATTCCCCTTAATAATTTTGATTCCATCTCCAGCTCAGAATTTTAACTTCAGGTAGTGCACGCTTTTCACCGCTTTGGTGTTTTAGAGGAAAGGTCTCCCCAGGATAACAAAGTAGGTGATCTTTAGATCTATCACCTAGAAGTGCACCATGACAGTCTTTTGATAGGGCTTGTCGCCTATAGGCACGAGCAACTGTATAGATCGTAGAGGGACAATGCAAGTATTCCCAAATATGTAAAAAGCTGAGTCAGCCTGGAATAACTCCAGATTCTCTATGCCCAAAGAATCCAGGGTATCTTTGAAGATGATGTCCTCTAAACTTCCCGTGTTGATCAAAATTTGATCGACTTGCTTGGATGCTATCCCTATGGCCACTACTAATGTATCATCATGCGGGTAGTGGACTCCAACTTCATCTTCATCAGTAAACATAATAGGGATGGTACCAATTCTTGGCTTCTTGTCGGCATATACGTTCATTACATGCCTATCCGATAGATGATTGAGAGGGAGTAGCACGTATAATTCTTGCGGGCATTTTTTAATAGCCCTATCAGGGTAGGTCCTCCTAAAATGACCAGGATACCTTAGTCAGATCTTGAGGACTTGTCATCCTCGGAGTGCTGCCCTGCACCCGAGGTATCTTGTTGAAAATCTGCAATATAATGGGTGAGGCAGTTATTTTTAATAAGTACCTTAATCTAAACTCGTAGGTTATCACATTGATATGTAGTGTGACCCTTCTCCCCGTGATACTCACAGAACCTTCCCCTAATCTTCTTAGGTACCTTGAACTTTATATTTTGGGGTTGGGATGCTAGCAACCTTTTACCTTTGGCAACTTTATACACTTCAGACAAGGGGGCTCTGAGGGATGTGAAGTTGCAAGTAGCCACCTGAGCCACCCTTCTCGGGTGATCTCTTACCTGCTAAAATTTGAGGGGTTTCTCATCCCTTCTCATTTCATGAGGAGGTCTTCTCTGGCCTCCGTCTCTTCTATCATGTTTGGGGTTCCCGTAATGGTGTCGCTTTTCTTTTTGTTTAATACTTTATTGCTGCTCTTTCTTGGCCGGGGCAGCCCGACATTCCTCCCTTAGCCTTAGGAGCATTTCTCCTTTTATCTCAATCTCGTCAAACAGCTCGCTTTGGGCTGCCTTATAGGAGTCCACTGTCCGTCGATGGATGGCATACCAGGCCCTTTCCATCCTTAAGCCCCTCTTCAAACCTTCTAACATCAAAGGTGGTGATACGAAACCAACTCCATAACTTTCTCATGATACCTTATTATAAAACTTTTCAGGGTCTCTCCGGGTTCTTGACGTACTGATAATAGAGTGCCCAAATTACTGCTCGTTGTCATAGCTCTCCAAAATTCATTTTCGAAGGCCATTGCCAACTAGTTGAAACTACTGATGCTGGCTGACGATAAATTCTTATACCAGCATCGGACAGGTCCCTCTAATGTTAATGGGAAGGACCGACACATCTGTTGGTCAGTCAGTCCTTGAATCAATATTATTTCTTGGAATGTGTTTAGGTGTAAGGAGGGATCGAATTTTCCAGTGTAAGAGAGTAGCTATGGCATTTTGAACTTCCTAGAAAGACGGAGCTCTAGGTTTTTCTCGATGAAAGGGGAGGTGAATGAAAAAGGGCAAATGTTCTTAGCCCTCGGATCTTCTCTCAGCTTGACTTCCCCCTTAGCCTTCCATTCATATAACATTTTTCGAACACATTCTTCTATCTCTTTTCTGCTAGCAGTCGTGTCTGCCTCCTTCTCTGGGATATGCTTCTCATTGAGGTAGTCTCATGTCCGTGAAAGTCAGACTGTGCCTCATCTTGGTCCTACTTACTGCATCACAATCTCTATTGCTGTCACCCCTTTTCCTCTCGCACCCTTTCATAGATTTTGAAGAGAGTGTTGATATCTGAGAAGGCAGGAGGTTCCTCTACTATTCTTTCGATCACTTTAACCTTTTTCTTCTGTAGAGTAGTCAGCCTGGTGTTAGGCACCCGGCCTTCGGACCCGACTGGTCCCTGTAGAACACCACTGCTGTCTAGGGCTCAGCCCTTCCACCCTTCGGAAGGGTGTGGTACTCTCACCTCTTTCGGGAGAACAGACTCTCCTATCATCAATTGTCTGACCTTCATGAGCTCTTTCTCTAGTCTGTCTACCCTATTTACCATGAGTCTGGTCAGGTGGTCATCATCTATTCGAGATTCACCTGTGGTGGGAGGGACGACATATCTCTCATGCGCCAACGGGCCCTTTCGTCATCGCGTGCAGTACTTTCACTAGAACTGGATTCCTCCGTTTCTTTTCTCTGTTTTACCATTTCTTTAAAACTCCAAATACCGCAAAAAATTTTAGGTTGCTTTCGCTCTTTTCTTTCTCACTAAATAATTCTATAAGTAATTTTTCATTAGTTTCCCATAGACAGGGTTAGCTATTGAGGTGTGAAAATGAATGTGGCTGTGATGTCATTGAATCCATGCCTAAAAGAGTTGATGGCTGGATCCTTAAATATAGAGCCTCACCTCCAAGCCCTGGAAGATAATAACACACTTGGAGTAACTCCAGGTGTGTTATTTGAGGGAAAAACTCCGATGCTTAAGTCAGCGAAAGTAAAGGATGGAAAACAAGTAACTCCGGCGGTAGAGAAAAAAGGAAAAGAGAAACAGACAACCATAAAAGGTGAAGAAAAGGTGCAGAGGAAACTTAGCATTTTGCTTTTTTTTGATGGAGAAAATGAGATCCAAACTAAAAGCGTTAGAAGAAAAAATCGAAGCCCCCCTGCTACTGATTTTGCCTCCTTATATAGGGCCCTTAGAAAGTGGGTGAAATGACTTGGCATCAAAGAATGGGACTGATGGGACGCTCTGCCTTGGGATAATGTGCCAACCGCTTTTTATTTAAGAGATGTAACGTCTATCAAGCCTGCTAATATCAGATCTTTGAAGTTCGACGGATGATGAGACATATTGTAGGGGTCCGTCAGGGCGATGTTTCTTTCTACAAAGTCCTTGATCATTAATCATTCCCATTTTTGGTGGTCTCTAAGGGTTGACGACGAGGTCAGGTTTCCTGAGAGGTAGACAAGATCCCAAAAGGGGCAAGAAGTAGTCGCCCTAAGAGAAGCAATAAGAAATCCTGATAGGTATCAGTAAAAAATCCTGAGAGGTGGGCAGTTAGGATTCTTGAGAGGTGGGCGATCGAGTAGTACCATAGCGAGAGTCCGGGATGACAGATGTCTACGTGGGAAGCCTCCATGTGTCATTCGGATTTTCACCCAAACATTATGTTTAATAATCCGAATATAACTTAAAGTAATTATAATATTTTATTAATATTTAAAAATATAAATAAAATTAAAATAAATTTAATCAAAGCAAGTTTGATCAGACTTGAGACCTATTTGTTTTATTTTTAAAATATGAGGAATAAGTGATATTTTATGTTTATTATTAAGAAGCTTGTTGGACAAGTTTTAGAGCCATTTGTCATTGATCATATTGACAAAGACATTTAAGTAAATGTACTAGATCTATATAGATAGATAGATAATTTTTCCATTTTTGAATGAATTATACATAATTTTAAAAAATAAAAGAAAACAAGTTCTTTTCTCTCTCTAAGAATTTCGATCAAGGTAGGATCATTCGTTAGGGTTTTGATTTCTTGGAGACACCATAGTTTTGGGGTTGGTCTTATATTAGTGATTTTTTCATAATTTTGCTTGATTTTGTTGCTTTTGCACTAATTTTAGAAATTGTTACACATAAACCTAACTATATGAAATGCTTGTAATCAATATTTCAAAATGGTATCAGAGCATATGATTGTGTTGGTTGTATGCATGATTTAGTTTTCTTGTGGTTGGGTTTGATGATTGAGGCTTGGAGTTGATTATGGAAAATTTAGGGTTTTGTTCTATATTAGGGTTTTCATGAACAAGATGATGAATAGTTTGTCATTTTAGTGTTTTGATGAGATATAGACAATCAAGTGATAGTGGAGATGTGATGAAAACTTAGATTTCATGTGATGAAAATATTGGAGCATGATGTGTACATAATGGATGCATATTTGGCCATAATGAATTCCATGGACAATTGTTGTATTTTGATTGATTAATAGCATGATTTAATGTTTATTTGATAAAATAAAATCATGTTGCATATGTATGGATCCTTAAATGTTTCGGCGATGGTTGACTGTTATGCTTAAATATTGAATTTTGCATAATTAATGGTGTTTAAGAGTTAAACATGCATTAATGACCATGGTTAAGTGTTGTTAATTGTTAATAACGAGTAAATGATCATTATATCAATCCTTTGTTGCTCGAACATATTGATTAACCATGCGTAAATATTATTTTTGATAGTTAAATGCATGTTTAAATGTTGAACATGGTTATTAATCATATATGAATGCAATTAGTTGCTATTAGTTATTAAATGATCTTTTAATTGAAACATTCATGTTCCACAATGCTGAATTCGTATTGATGAATTGTTGTTTTTAATTGGTTGCTTATGTTACTAATGTTTATGAGATGAATGTTGGATTTGTTTAATAACATATTAATGTGATTAATATTATTGTTCATTTTATTATTATTAATGTTAATTAATTTGATCAATTACATATATAATGATATCTGTACATATAAATATGAATATATGAATTGAATAATGTTTATGTGATATGCATTTATTTGATACACAGATACAATTGTCATTAAACATTAAATGGTTAATAACCTAGTTAGGTGTAATAACCATAATACTACACTTGTTTATTTTGATTGGCTTGGTAGGATAATATTATCCTAAAGTTAATCATTATGTTTTCATATATATTTTTAATGTTATTTTTGTAAGATTCTAGCATGTCATATTTTTGAAAATATGAAAATAAGTTTGAATACCAATGGATCTAGGAATTGAATGTAGTATGGACATTTAAAACTTTAAAACATTATCCTTTATATTTACTAAGCTTTTTTGCCCTTTATACAATTTTTGAAGTTTGAGAAGACCAAAGTAGCTCCTGCTCTGCAAGTGATACCCTTGGCTCCTTGTTATCTCCTTTGACTTTATTGGATTCAATCAAAACTCTTTAATTAAACTTAGGTTTTCAAGCAAAACCCTAAGTTTCCAACTCTTGGAAACAATTTTCAATCTTTGAAATTGACCTACTTGACAAGATCACTTCGTAAGGAACTTAAATCCCTTTTGAATTAAAGAAAAATATCAAATTATGATCATCTTTTTAAGGGAGAAAGTGGATGGCAAAAAGAAAGAAGAAAACCCAAAATGTTTTCTTTTCTTTTCACTTCTTATTTTATGAAAATAAACAATAATTTCATTTATATAATTACCAAATTTAATTAACAATTAATTAAAATAATTTCATGGAAATTATTATGCCAAATGGATGGATAAAATTAATATACATAACATGTGCATCCACCATCCATTTGTTAATTAAGTATAAGGTTATGATGTTGCCACCTGTCCATATTTTATTTACTAAGATAAAATATTAACATACATCACTCGTATCATTATCAATCTTAGGCTATCCAATCAAAT
Organism: Trichilia minutiflora; assembly: GCA_035590515.1. Taxonomy (NCBI): domain Eukaryota; kingdom Viridiplantae; phylum Streptophyta; class Magnoliopsida; order Sapindales; family Meliaceae; genus Trichilia; species Trichilia minutiflora. The sequence continues at coordinate 4,994 of JAVXUL010102796.1, read as the reverse complement.
TGCCTTAGTTTAATATTTTAAAGTAATGCATAAAATAAATAAGAAAAAACTGAGCTGCTTGTGGACAACACTTAATTGATTTACCATAAAGCTAGTAGTAGACGATATAATCAAATTAAACTTCTTTAATTCTTTTATATTCCAAATTACTCTTTAATTCTTTTTATTTAATTAATCTTTCACAAGATTAATTAAATATCTTTATCGATCAATATTGACACTTAACCATGTAATATGACTTTTGAATTACAATAAAGTGCAAAACTTTAACAATGAACCTTTTCGTCATCAGTTACTGTATAATTCAATCTTCTCGTTATAGAATACTCCGATCATATTAGAGATATACTATAATCGTCAAATTCTTTTAGATCTAATGGTATGTTTAATAAATAATAGATAACGACTCAATTGCATATTTTTATTGAGAACACACTTCTCAATCGTACACAATATTAAACCGTGATTGAGGATTTCATGAGTCAAATCTGAATTATTCATATAGAACATTCTACTCAAATACTAAGGCTGACGGCTCCTTTCTCGAACATTTGCATACCTCTATGAATGTCTCACAACTCCCAATGACTACCTATCACAAACTTAAGTATAAACTTACCCTAAGCAGTATCAAAGTATGACAATTCACTTATAAGATAACCATGATATTATAAAGTTTAAAGATTATTTACACCACTGATACAATGAATGTCTAATTGATGATTAAGTATAATTAGCATTTGGAGGATTCGTACGAGTCTATTCAGTGAACTCATACTTAACTATTGAGCACTTATACACTACCTTTAGTGTTTCTACATAAGTAATCTATGAGATTGATTACCCTTTATTACATAGAATAAGGAGAATGTATATTAGTCTTTTCGATATTATAAAGGCCCCACTTTATAATCCCAGGACTATGAACATTTAGGAATGATACTACGAACGTATAGTCTCATAAATATGAACTCATCATAACAAGATATATTGCATACATTCTATGAGTTTTATCATTATATGTAAATCAAATATACATATGTAAATGATAAAAGACAATATATATGTAATAAAATACTCATTTTTATAAATCATAAGATTTACAAAATTTACAATCGCTGATCACATCGTAATTGACTTTTAGGGTATATAACTTCTTTAATCTCCCACTTGTACTCAAAGTCAATCAACTCTATAACAAAGACCCATTTTTCTAAAATGTTCTTCATGCATCTTCTAAAATAAGGTGTTAGTGAATGGATATACGATGTTCTAGTTAGATGGCACTCTCTTAATGCAAATATCTCCTCAAGCTATAATCTCCCGAATGATGTGAAATCTTCGTAAAATGTGTTTGGATTTCTGATGAGACTTAGGTTCTTTGGCTTGTGCTATGGCCTCATTATTATCACAATATAGTGAAATTAAACCAATAATGATAGAAACCACACCAAGTTCAGTAATGAACTTTTTCATCCAAACACTTTTCTTAGCAACTTCTAAAGCTGCCATATTTTTTGCTTCTGTTGTGGAATCTACAGTAACTTTCTATTTGAAACTCTTTTAACTTACTGCTCCATCATTTAATATGAACATATATCTTGAAGTATATTTGCTATCATCTTTATCTGACCGAAAACTTGGATCAGTGTAACCTCAAGTATCAAGTTATGTCCCCCATATATTAAAAGCAATTATTTAGTTCTTCTCAAGTACTTTAGAATTGTTTTTCAGTGACCTTCACCTAGATCAGCTTAATACTTGCTTGTAACATTTAGAGCATAGGTCACATCTGGCTTTGTATATAACATAGCATACATGATAAAACCAATTATCGAAGCATATGGTATCCTACTCATGTATTCTCTCTCTAATTGTGTTTTAGTAGACATTTTTCTAGAGAGAGTTACTCTATGACACATCAATATATATTACCTCTTAGAGTTTTTATCATGCTCCTGACCATAGGATCTACACGTGACAATCATCACAGATTCCTAATAGGTATTCTTTAAATTCAAAGTGCCTACTAAGAACTTGTAAGGCTAAGGTTATAGAACAAATAAAACACTTTCAGTAATTTTTCGCCAATCTCCCAAACTACATTTCATCAAAAGCAATCTTAAACACTTCTAAAATTTTTCATCAAAATTCATTACAAATAAAATCATATATCATCCTATCAAAATATCATATTAATCAATTACAAAAGCGTCCAAATTTTAACGTAATAAAATTATTTTATTACAATGATCAATATTAAAAATCATGTCAAATTTTGTGTTCTTGAAAACAAAGAAAACCATGAATATCATAAAACACTTCTAATGGACTCAATTGTATTAAGCGTGAGTCAAGTATAGAGTTGTCACCTAAAATCATCACTCTAAATGCTATCGCCACCGTTCAAATGTCATAACTACGCTCTGAACTTGCCTGTGAACGGGAAAAAAGGGTTAATATACTATTGTATACTCAGTGATGATGATGATGATGATGATGATGATGATGATAATAATAATAATAATAATAATAATAATACTTTCAAAAGAAAATTAATAACTATATTTAAAAACATCTTTTCATTTTATAAACATAACTTAACAAACAATGAGAAAATCATTAGGTGTAGCCACCTTCTCTATAATTACGCTGATCAGGCATAACTCTGAGCTGTCAATGGATTTTGCATGCAAGTGAAAACAATGAAGTTTTATAAAATTTTAATTTATAATGTAAAGAATAATACCATGCATGGTTTAGTTAGAAAAATAGGCCCACCACTGACATTAGCATTTGAGTAATCACGTGGTGATACTCGTGACTATCCTCTACGAATAAACTGTCTCAGATAAATAATTATCTAGCACACACTCACCTGGGTGGCCACTTCGAGGTCCTCTCTCAGGCTATTTTATACACCAGTCACCTAGACGATCTCTATCTAAGTTCGTACCAGGCTATTTCATACCACACTCACGTAGACGACCTCTACCTAGGTCCGTACTAAGCTACTTTTCTATAACTAAAATAAATCCAATCCCAGTCCTTATGACCATCATCACCATAAAATTAACCATAAAACCTGGCCCACTGGCCATACCATCATCATAAAATTATCACATAAAATCAATCCACAAAAAATCAGACTATATATAAATATACATCTACATATTCCTTCAAATCCAAAGGATCATAAATAAAATATAAGTGAAAGCATCAAAATTCCATTAAGCTTGAAATCAACTTGGCTTCTTAGCTTTTTCACTCCAAATCAATTCAAAGCCAATCCATCTCATATGCAGCATAAAGATCAATATCTTATTTATAAAATCATTACTTAATATAAACTCAAATACAAGCTCATAGTTTCACTAAAACCATTTGAAATCATCATATAAAACCATCATCGATAACAAATATAATCATATAGTCTAAAAATCAATCATATAATCTAAAATCATCATTATATATCAATGCACTTTAGAATAAATTAAAACATACATTTGAAAGTTCACATCACATGCTTTTATAATCATAAAAACATATTCAAAAACATATGAGAAACATAATAAATCCCACTCACAAGTTAGGGAGGGTACGCACTCCCTAGAGTTCCTAGCTCAAGTCGAGTTCCTTATTTATGTGATCGGTACCTAAACACACATGTATTAAGATTTATGTCAGTTCGAGTTTGATAATACAAATCCATCCGATACGCACATAAATAAATCTTAGTATAGTTTTTCGTTAATCGACTCCCTCGTGATTATAACACTTCTTTATATTTCGATCGATTAATCAAGTTAGCCCTATTACTCATTCGATTAATGATCTAACTAATATTGCTTAATCTCATTTACTAAAACTGATCCACAAATAATAGATTTCGAACGATATAGTAAGCATATACTATTTACTATGGAGCACATTTCTCTAAATTCGAGTTTTCTAACCACCAAAACATATAACAATCTATTCTACGTCCTAACTAATGTATTATAACCCAAAGATTCGAGATTAAAAAGCTGAATCATCCACGGATAAACAGTACCTAAAATCATAAAATTGAACTAAACATAATTCAGAGGCTTAAATGAATATAACGTTCTTAACAGAAGGTCGATAGAAACTTATAATTGTCGAATGTGGTGTCAATTGATTGAAATTCCAACTTTAGGTTTGGAACTCTAACTCTTCTTTCTCTGTTCTTGGCCTAAATCAATGAAACAAGGTTGCTAGAATGTAAAGAAGTGAAGAAGTGATGGATTTTGACGTGAAATCGTTGTTTAACTTATTGGAATGCAAGAAATCAAAGAGAAGAAAAATTGTTGAGAGCGAGAAGAGAGGAACAATAGAGAATGAGAGGGAGAGTAAATGATTTTAATCACTATTTGGTCTCATATATATAATGGGTTAGGAAATTATGAAAATGCCCTTGAATTTTCTAAAGGAAGAAATTTTTAAAAGTGTAAAATTGGTCATTTTACCTGATTTTGGCGATTCAATCAAACGAATAGGTCAGTTCATTCGATCGAATCGAACACTTCATTTGACCAAAATCTTTGACGACTCTCTAAAAAATTTTGATCACTTATTCGTTCGAATGTGTAACGACCCGTATCTCACCCCAAGGATATATTTGTCATTTCCTAGTCACCCAGTTCGGACGTCGGTGTTTATTTTATATCCAGTGTAGTTGTGGGTGTAATTCGAGGCTCGTGTGGGGCCTAATTAAGTAAAAATTTAAAATCTTTGGCGAGTTCGGTCGACCGAATGGAGGATTCGTTCGACCGAACCGTGGTGGACTTCCTGGAAAATTTTTGGCCTCGAATTCGTTCGAACGAATGGGGCATTCGTTCGACCGAATTGGGATTCGGTCGACCGAATTGGGAGTTCGTTCGACCGAAGTTTTTCGGTTGCACGTTCGTTCGCCCGAACCTGGGATTTATTCGACCGAAAGTTCGCGAGCTCTCTGAGTACTATTCATGCTC
>JAVXUL010102766.1:0-19594 GCA_035590515.1 Trichilia minutiflora | reverse complement strand
CATGAAAAATATATTTTCTTTAAAAAATCAATATTTGATTAAAAGAGTGTCTTTAAATTAATTGATAAACAATGTAAAAAAAACATTTAAGACATTTAATGTTCAAAACATTTTTTGTATCATATGTCTACAATGAATTAAAGAAAGTTTTTCCAGGAATTCAATATGTCAAATGTTTAAATAAAATCAGAAAGTTTAAATGTTTAAAAATATTTTTCAAAATATACTTATACAATTAATAAAAAGAGTTTAAACATTAAATACAAAAAAGGAATCTAAAACTTTAGAAAGACATGGAGATGACAGAATGAAATTTCATTATAAACTAAATCTAATACATTTATTACACCCCGTAAATACAAAAATAGGCCTCTTATTTATAGGATAATAAGAGAGCTAAATGACAAGGTAGGTAGTGGAGATTAAATATTTCGACCACTACAAAAATCATCATGGATGATCTCAAATATCAATGATTCAGTCTTAGTGTCCAACATACAAATTGTAAATATTTAAATTATCTTTCGGTGGCCACTTGTATCAGGTAAATCCGAAATTATGATCAAAAGATATAGGTAAAATACTAAAGTAAGGTCGGGTTGGATTAAAACAGCAACTAGGTTTGATTGATGGTTTTCAAAGTATAACTTAAAGCCCGAACTGATGGTTGGCCCAAACATAAAAGTTTTAACCCAATGTGTTATCTTTCCAATAACGACGATACTTGAACTCATCGAACTATATTATAACAAGACTACCTATACTTAGGCTCAAAATCTAATTGAAATCACAAAATCTACCTACACACATACACTTTTATTTTATGGGTACAAAATTCCTCGGTCTTTTTTCGTCTTCATTGGGTTTTGTGTATATATTAGTTGCAGTAGATTATGTCTCAAAATAAATTGAGACAATTCCATATCGAAATAATGATCATAAAACAATGATAAATTTTTTAAAAGAAAATATTTTGAGTCAATTTGGAATTTCTCGAGCTATTATAAGTGATGGAAGAACATATTTTTACAATAAATATTTTGAAATTTTGATGAATAAATATAAAATCACATATAAAGTGTTTACTTCTTATCACTCACGAACAAATAGACAAGTTGAATTAGCAAATAGGGAGATAAAACAAATTTTGAAAAAAACGATTAACCCAAATCGTAAAGATTGATCTTTAAAACTTACAGATGCACTTTTGGCCTATGGAACTGTTTTTAAAACTTCATTAGGTATATCTCCTTATAAGCTAATTTATTGAAAATCTTGTCATTTACCAGTGAAAATTGAGCATAAAGCCTACTGAGCTATCAAAGCTTTCAACACAAACCTTAATGATGCTTTTAAATTACGCAAATTACAATTAAATGAGTTAGAAGAATTGAAAAATGATGCATAAGGGGTAGACATTTTATATGTGATTCCATATTTTTTCATCAAATTTTTAAAATATTTATTGCAAAAATGTGTTCCTTCATCACTTATAATTGCTTGAGGAATTCCAAATTGACTCAAAATATTTTTTTTTAAAAAATTGATCATTATTTTATAATCATTATTTCGACATTGAATTGTCTCAATCCATTTTGAGACATAATCTACTAGAACCAATATATACACAAAACCAAATGAAGATGAAAAAAGATAGAAGAATTTTGTACTCATAAAATAAAAGTGTGTGTATAGGTAGATTTTGTGATCTCAATTAGATTTTGAACCAAAGTATAGGTAGTTTTGTTATAGTATAGTTTGATGAGTTCGAGTATCGTATCCATTGGAAAGCTAACACATTAGGCTAAAACTTTTATGTTTGGGCCAACTATCAGTTCGGACTCTAAATTATACTTTTTAAGCCATCAATCAAACCCAGTTGCTGTTCCAGTCTAACCCGACCTTACTTCAATATTTTACTCATATCTTTTGATAACAATTTTGGATTTACCTGATACAAGTGGCCATTGAAAGATGATTCAAATATCTACAACTTGTATGTTGGACAATAAGACTGAATCATTGATATTTGAGGTTATCCATGACGATTTTTGTAATGATCGAAATATTTAATCTTCACTTGTCAAATTGCTCTACTACTTACCTTGTCATTTAACTCTCTTGTTTGCCTATAAATAAGAGGCCTATTTTTGTATTCAAGGAATGTAATAGATGTATTAGATTTAGTTTATAATAAAATTTCATTCTCTCATCTCCATGTCTTTCTAAAGTTCTAACTAAAGTTAGGATGTTCTAAAGTTCTAACTAAAGTTAGGATGTTGATACTAAAGGTGTATGATATATTCTTTTAGATCCTTTCTTTATATTTAATGTTTAAACTATTGTTATTAATTACATAAACATGTTTTGAAAAATATTTTTAAACATTTAAACTCTCTGATTTTATGTAAACATTTGACACATTGAATTCTTAGAAAAACTTTCTTTGATTCATTATAGACATATGGTACAAAAAATGCTTTGAACATTAAATGTCTTAAAAGTTTTTCTTACATTATTTTTTATTTAATTTAAAGACTCTTTTAATCAAATATTAATTTTTTTAAAAAAATATATTTTTCATGCATTAAATGATTTTCATCTTCTTATTGGGATAACTCTTTATTTAATCTCAATTGTGTTATCAAGGAGATCTATTTTACTAACCATCATCCTAAAATATCAACTTTCAAAGCCTTAGTGTTTTAATTTATATTTAATTTCTATTTGGTAATTTGTTTGTTTAAAATCAATCCAACACTTGTTCAACCTTTGCTATTGGACTTCTTCTATTGGACATTGGCTTGAATATAACCATTTGGACTCTTGACAAAAACACTCCTTGTAGATACAACACTTGGACTCATTGTACTATACTATAACAAGACTACCTATACTTGGGTATAAAATCTAATTGAGATCAGGCAAAAGGCAGTCGTCCTAAAAGAAGCTATTAGGAATCCTGAGAAGTAGTAGTCAGGGATCTTGAGAGGTATCAATCAGGAATCCTAGGAGGAGGGCAGTCAAGATTCTTGGGACGTGGGTAGTTGGGTGATATTGTTGTGAGGGTCTGGGATGACAGATGTCTATCTGGGAGGTCTCCATATGTCATCCGAATTTTCATCCAAATAATTAATACCAGCCGTATGGAGTTATATCATTAGCCAAATACAAGTGCAATATCTTTTTCAAAGTCAAAACAATTCTTATTAATCTTTTTCCAAACATATAGCTTATAGAGGTCCTGACACAGAGAAGTATATACTTGAAGAACAATCACATGGCTACAATGCAAGAAACTCCTGACCCGACGTGGATGAAAGAACTAAAATCTTACATCTAATATGGGGAACTACTAGCAAACTGAAATGAGACAAGGAAGGTAAAAAATAGATCGATCAGGTACACTGTTATTGATAATGTATTGTATAAATGTGGAATTAGGTCTACCCTATTTAAAATGCTTGAGACCAGATGAAGCAAAAAAAGTTCTCGAACAAGTCCATGGTGGGATCTACCGAAGCCATGATGAGGCTCATTCTCTTATATATAAAATTATACGACACGGTGTTATATTGGCCTACAATTTCACAAGATGCTTTGCACACTATTAAGTCCTGCCATAAATGTCAATTTTACTATGATATTTTGTGCATCCACCAGAAGAATTGTGTTTCCTTTCTAGTTGTTAGCTCTTTTCACAGTGGGGTTTGGATCTAATTGGACCACTACCTACTGCTTGAGCAAACACTAATATGCAATAGTGGTAATTGATTATTTCACAAAATAGGTAAAAGTCGAGCCTCTATCTAGCATAACTGAGAGAAATATAATAGCTTTTATGAAACAGAATGTAATATATCATTTTGGGGTTCCACAATAATTGGTGGTTAATAATGGGAAACAGTTTGACAACGCTAAATTCTAAGAATTTTGCTCAAATTTTGGTATAGATCTAAGATTTGCAACCCCATCCCATCCTCAAGCTAATGGACAAGTTGAAACTGCAAATAAAATAGTCAAAAAAGCCTTCAAAAAGAAGTTCGGGAAGTATAAAGGAACTTGGGTTGAAAAATTATCTAAGGTGCTTTGGGCGTACAGAATCACACCTAAAGTTGCCATAGACGAGTCCCCATTTCTTTAGGCTTTTAAATGTGAAGTTGTTGTTCCCATTGAAGTTGACATCCCAATTTTTTGAGTACATGACTACAACGAGGAAGGAAATGAGTTGAGTAAATGGAAAGACTTAGATCTATTAAAGGAAAAATGAGATGAGACTCAATAAGAATAGCAGTCCACTAGCAAAAGGTGGCTCAGTATTACAACAAGAAAGTTAGGTACCAAACATTTTTGAGAGAAAACTTAGTTCCCAAACGAGTAACTCTCAATATAAAACTTCCTAATGAAGGGGTATTCGATGTCAACTAGGAAGTACCATACAGGATCACTCAGGTTCTCAGACTTGGGGTCTATACATTAGAGACCCCGAGTAGAGTACGAGTCAGAAAGCTCTGGAACATCGAGAAACTAAAATTGTATTATCCGTGATCAGATACTCAGTGTATTATACACTACTCCTTGAAGATATAGAACTCTATTACTCTTTGAAGTATTTTATATGTACTTAATCTTTATGATTTCAACTATTGGACATTCTCCTCTACTGTTAAAGCTACTTGTTGAAGTTATTTGATCAAGCGACTTGTTAATTATTAAAGCTACTTGTCAAAGCAACTTCTTGATTAGCATTGACGTTACCTGTTAAATGCTTGGACTCTGTAATCCCTAACCTGAAATCCATATTAATTATGATTTTGCTTTATGTATCTATTATTCATAATAGGTCGATAATCAGATGAATCTATTATTTCTTATCTGCTTCTAAGGTAATTCATGTTTACAACTAATGTGGTCAGTGAAATTATTGTGGTTACTTTGTTTATGAATCAGTTATTTTAAAGCTGACCTGACCTCTATGTTTGATGAAATATTTTCTAAATATTTTATCTCAGTTAACTATTTTGGTATAAGTTTGAATAACTTTGATTGCTTAATACGTTTTAAGTTTTTACAAGTACAAATAGGTAGTCACGCAGAAGATGTTTACCAGAGCATAAAAGTAAAACATTACTTGGAAATTCAATATAGAAAGAAAAATATTCATTATAACTTATTCTTTTTTACATTGTTAAAGAAATGATAAACAATAAATCAGAGTTTAAATCTCAACACGAGGAGTATCTTCTTTGTCTTCTTAAGACTTTAAACTCTATTCTGTGGACAACACTACAATCTGCTCAGTTAGGAGGTCCGTTTGCATAGTTGGAGGGTCGATGAGAATGGTCTCGACGGCAGGGTCAGTAGGAGGAACTTGACTGGCTTATGCAGTAGTTGCATCTCCAAAGTTGGGTATCTCTCTTTCCAGAGCCTTATACAGCCAACCGAGGTCTAAATTAGGGTATCGAGACTTGATCGTTTGATAGGTTAAATCCACATCCTCGTCTACTTGAGCATTAACAGTGGCCTCTACTGCTTTTTCAGCTCTCTTGAGGCCTCTAGCTGTTTTTAACTTTAGAATTTCAAGTTTGGCTTCTCGCTGTGTTAGCTGAGACTTTAGATTTTCAATCTGGCTGCCCAAATTTGTTTGCTCCCGCTCTGACGCAACCACTCAGATTTCTAAGCTTTCTTTATTCTTGGACCACTCTACCTTCTTTGTTTCGAGTTTGGTCTTCTCGATGGCCAGGAGTGCCTTCACCTCCTCTACCCTTCCAACTACCCACCAGTTTTGATCTTCAAGCATCTTCAGCTTTCCAGCCTCTTCACTCCTTATATTCTGTTAGAGCTTCATCAACTAAATAGCTTGCATTAGGATAAATAGTTAGCATATTCAGAGGAAGGTACTAATTTTAAAAATGGAATCCTTAAAAAACTAAGTAAAGCATTCTTACCTGCAAACCCCTTCAGTATATGAATTCGGTAGTATACTGAGCCTCCAGATACTCTAACCTTTGATAGACACTAGGAGAAATATGTCTCTCAGCATCACTCATTAACTCGAGAAGATGGAAGAAATGTTGCCTTTTCTCTTTGTTAATGTCCTCGGGGCGCAACTCAGGAACCTCCACTGATTATGAAAAGTCTCCCTAACAATAGCCTTTGGGATAGCAGTTTTCTTCCTTTGGGCCTCCTATTCTGCTAGAGGAGCCTATGATATAACCCTCTTCCCTTATCTTTTGTAACTAAGGGATGAGTCTTAGAGTTAGAATTCGAGATACTTGTTGGCCCCTGACTCCTTTTGAGAATGAGGCCACCTTTTCCTCTGTTTGAAGCTACCGTCAGTTGTTCTCTATATTATATAAGTCTTGTAGGGACCTCGACCTTCTTCCTCCCTGCAATCTTACTTAGGGTGACAAGGGGATTTGCTGTTGGTTGCTTTGATACCATAGCTTATGAGGAAAAAACCAGTGAAGTGGTCAGTAATATATATAAGTATAAGAATTGTAATGTAAAGGAAAACTGAGCATTTACCCATACTATTATCTCTCTAAAGATCTTGGCGACAGGGATATCAAGTTCGGAGTTCCGATCTCCTCCTACGAAGAACCATTTATTCTTTTAGTCCTTGTTGTAAGTGGGGTTCCCCTTTATTGGATTTGGTTTTCGTGGCCGAGCTTGGATGTAGTACCATCCGGAGTTCTTCTTTGGGTTCTTTTTTAGTATAAACATATGCTCTATTTCTTCTATTGAGGGGAGGCATTTGAAATCTGACTCTATAGAACAAATAGCCCTGACAATGTTTTCTAGCTATTAAGATTTAGCTTGTAAGGTGCTATCCTAAGAGAGGTAAAGATCCTAGAAAAGTAACCCTGTAATGGTAACCTAGCCCCTAAGTAAAATAATTCCTCATTAAAAGCAATTTCACCCTCAGGAGGACAACTGGGTTTCTTATTAGCCTCAGAGACTCAGAGGTACATGTTTATAGGTTTGCTAAAATAGGCTATGTGGCCTTCTAAGTCTATTTCCATTATTGAAGAGGCAAACTAATTGTGTTCATACGATGATAGAGCCTCTAAAACTGGCATTGGACTAGCCATCAACGCCAATTCTCCCCCTAAGTTGTATCGTCCATAAGCAACCTCAAGTGTACTAAAGTTAAAGCTAGATGTAGAAGATATTTTTGCCCAAGGAACATAAAAATAGGTGAATATGACTGCTTTGAGGTCATCAACATCTCAGAAATATTTATATATTTACATATGAAATTACTACATCCTAATGGCTGAGAGCAAGGTAGGATTCGAATTTTCTTTTTTATGATTACATCTATGCTGTCTCATAGATAACTCCCTATACCTTTATAGATATTGGTTAATTTCTACACCATTGATCGTGATTTAACCAAAAGTCTACAATGGACATATATACATTCTAACTTTTATCATATGCTACAAAATAATACAGAAAAATTAATTAAAATTTTTAGAGAAAGAACTTACTGAAAATGATGATAAAGAATCTGAAATTGAAGTTTATTAAAGGTTTGATTGAAGATGAAGTAAAAATGAACTTAGAGAGAGTTGTATTTATAGATAAAGAAGTAGAAAAAGACCCAAGTGCAGGAGAAGTGGTATTTATAGAGATAGAAAGTAGGAGGTACTCAGTCTGAAAAACTCTAACCAGAAGTTAGATCTGATAGACAAGGAGATGCCATGTCATTAAGACACTCAAAGTACCAAGAGTCATGTCTTTTCAATTTTAAAAATGGTAGGATCCACTATTTTAGACAGATTAATGTGGTCTCGAAATATAGATCTTTTTAGTTGAGATGACCATCAGGGAGCAGACACGTAAGAAGGTGGTTTCACTTTTCTATTATAATTAATATGGCATCAGAATGCAAACGGGTGACAATTAGAATGAGAGTTGCTGAAAGAAATTTTAAGTTTTAATTAAAATTTTCTTTTAATTAAAAACTTGAAGGGTTTGATGTTTGGGTAATTTACTAAAGCCTAATCCAAAGATCCAGGCGCAACATTCAACAATATTAGTTCCCCCGAGTCCATCATATAGTAAGGCTTTGAGACCCTCTACTATGACACTTGAACAGAAGTTCTTTTGGGTTACACCAGCATTCGAGACCATGCATATTGAAGAATCGTATTGGATTGTTCATAGAAGTCATGTATACGAGACTTACTGTTATGCTTATAGTTTGAGGAGTTTTATGTCTTTCTAGGGATCGACTATACTCTTCACAAGTTTGTGTAAGATCCTTAATCTATTTCGTCGAAGCCTAAGATTGCCCAGTATTCATCATCAATCATGAATGTTCATTTATGTACATGATTAAGTACTATCTCCATGACAATAATGTCCCATGGTTCACGTAACAATCTTTTAGAGAGAGTTAATGAGAGTGAAATATGTGTCAATGATTAAGGATGCTAATGATTAAAAGATAACATAATCCCAGAATAAAGGTGATCAAATATGATGAATCACATGAGCAATTATTTGCAGTCAATGATTCATCACATAGCCGTATTACTAGTCCTTTGACCTAAGATATCATGGTTATTATCTACAGTGAGATATATCATTTACTTGTGTATATCACACTAGGCTAGTCATGCTTAGAGAAAGAGGCTTAATAGTAATGTGTTCTTGTTTTATAAGAACATATGATGATTAATATGAAATCTACTAGCTTAGATATTTGAGCTTAAGATTCTAAGTAGGAATATATACATAGGGATCAAAATCTTTAGCCAGAGTATGCAAGCAATGAAAATGATTTTTTAGATATACGAATTTCATATATGATTGATTTTTTGATCTTATGATCGAGTTAGATATTTAACAACTTCATGGCCTGCACTCGATCAGGAGTCGATAGTAGAAGGGCTTTACTACATATGAGTATGACTATATAGGTTTATCTAAAATTATATTCTGTATGTTCTAAGGGTCATGACATCTTGCTATAGGTCATTCATGATGTTTGAAAACTTCAGCTACAATAAGCTGTACTGAAGTGATGCGGAGGGATTCATATTGGCTTATGTCTAGTTCGAAGTAAACCTAAGAGTCACTAATAATAACCAATAGATGGCGATGGATAAAATAAATATCATTAAGTTGTTTAATGATATTTCATATTGATGAAATTAAATTACTCTGATACATTAATCGGTATTCTTTAAAGTAAAGAATAAATTCTTCTTGTAATGACGCGCTAGTACCCGTATATCAGGAGATGTACCGATGATTTTTAGAATACCATAAATATGATTTGTAAAAAATATATGGGAGAGTAGAAAAGGATTTATAATTCATTTATTAATAACTAAAAATATTTTATTTATTAATTATTAAATAAATATTATTTAATTGAATTAAATCCTTATTTGATAAATGGCATAATGGTGTAATGCCAAGTGTCAAAATCTTGTTCAATACATCTTCTTCATTTTTGGATGGATGACTGTGATTTATTCCATATTTATTAATTAAGGTAACTAATATATATATATATATATATATAAGTTTATGGTTATTAATTAATATTATTATTCGTAATAATATTAATTATTATTATTTATTTTATTAATGAATATAGATAAACAAGTTTAATTATTTATTTTGAATGATTTTATAAATCCACCAATCATATTATCATATATGTCAATGCTGTAATTGGTTAGATTAAAACATGTATTTATTTTATTTCTAACCATGATATTCGTTCATTTGCAAGTAAAGAATAAAAGAAATGACTTTAATGTTTGATTTTTATTTCCATCCATCCAAGTGAGAAGAGAGAGATGAATTGAATGAATTTTCTTCTTCTTTTCTATTGCTATCAATGTCCATGGCAAAATAAAATGAAGATGTTTTTGTTTTGAAAAAAAAACATAGAAAAGGAAAGAAAGAAAGAAAGAAAAAGGGAAGAAGTAAAGATTAAAATTGTTTTCATAAGTTTCTAACTTCCAAATGAGTTTATAAATTTTTTTCCTAGGTGTAAGAAAAGATTAATAAGCTTTTTAAGCTTAGTGAATTGGTCATGTCTTTTAACAAAATATCAGTACTATCGTCATTGATCCGACATGTGAATATATTTAGAGGTCAGTTGGCGATGACTAAGCTATTTCGTTTAACCATCATTTGGGTATATTTACCTTTACCCCTAATGAATTTCATGTTAAAATGTTTAATATTCATTAAAGTATGCATATGGTTTTTGTTGATCCTTGGTGTTTTTTAATTTTTGTATGCAAAATAGTTTTGTTTCCCATGAAAAACCCTACATAAACCATTGACTATATGCATTATCATACAATTTATCATTATTTGATCATATTCCAAAAATAGTTCTCTAAATATTAATTCATATTAAGGTTCTAGTAATGTGACTATTAATCAAGTTACTCGCACTAATATCATCTCATAATATTTATCAAAGACATTCAGTATATCTATTATATATTATTTTCCATTTGATATTGCTTTCTTAGGGTATAACTTTGATAATATCATTTAATAATTAAATAAATTATCTAGATAATTTATAGATATTTTTTATTTAAATGCATGAAAAAATAAAGAAAACAACTTACTTCCATAAATAAAGAACTCTTTCTTTCATTAATAATAAATATTAAATATAGGACAAAAATATCTCTGAAACTGATAACACAAATGGTTTTTAGGGCATATCTTAATATTATACATAGTTTTAGTAGCTTTTTTGTATAGCAAAATCATCAATGATTGTTTACCTAATTCAAATCTGAATTTTCATAGTGGTTGGGAAGTTTTGGATTTCAAAGGTTTTCTTTATGAGTAATACCGTGTGCCATACTTTTCATACACTAAATCTTTAATTTAACCAAAATAAATTTAATCAATTCATAACGAATGCATATATATATATATATATATTAACCAGATAATATTCATGCATGTTTTCTAAAATAAACTATAATAATACACATATTTGTTTCTAAATATTTAATCAAATAATACTAATATATGTGTATTTGAAATATTCAGTGAGAAAATTATATCCCAGTGATTCAATATGAGATGGTTTTGATACCATTTGTTAGGGTTACTTTAACGGTGAAAACCCTTATAAAGCCCTAGACAATTCATGTTGTATCATTGAGAATTTAAAAGTGAATAATATACCTGAATCCATACTATGGTGTTGAATATATAAATAATTGGTTATGAGTCTTTTAAGAATTAAATAGTTGGGTTACATCTCTTCTTATGATAGGATACCAAAAAACTATCCTTTTTATATTCAACATTGAAAACTATAACTTAATAGGTATAAAAAAAAGAATTCTATACTGTTTATTTCTATCTAACCCATTATAAGATAGAAAATAAGGCTCAATTCTCTACATATAAAAACTCATACTTAATTAGATGTATTAAAACTCATATTTCCTAAATTTTATAAATCACTTAAATTAGACTTAATCTAATATGATAGTCTTTAATACACAATTAATGCATATATGACTTATGCATTATGAGATTAAAATCCAATATTAATACCCTTACCAAAGCTCTTTTGGTCTTACAAATTTCATCTAGCCTTATTAGGCTCTTTGGAGCTTCACAAGTTTCATTTTGCCTTATCCAAAGCTCTTTGAGTCTCACAGGTTTCACCTCACTTCTTTGACCTCTTAAGCTCTAGCCTTTTGGGGCACTTCTGCCTTTTTAAACTCTTTTAAGCACCTTTAGTGTCATGATCGCCCCTTCATAAGGTAGGCCCCATCTTATGAGGGATGCTACAAGTTAGTCAAGCTGTTATATACTCAACTAATCTATGTTATATCACCCCACAATCCTGACATTTCAACAACAATATGTGCCACTCATATCTTGAGTTTACTTCAACAACCATACAATGCATCATCCAACCATGTGCTCAACAATCTCATGAACAATGACATGTTGAAAGTAAAATAACTTTACCAACCTAATCCAGTACTTATACAATGTTTGAAAATTGGAGGAAGTAAAATAATTACATATAGATGATATATTGACAAGCAAATCACATTGTATAACTAATCCACGGTCATACATAAAAAATACCCTAATCGTATAATAATGAAACAATGCAATGGTTATACAAAATGACTATATTTTCGCAAAGAGTTTAGACATAAAGAAAACTATGACTAGGATGGTGTAGAGGAGCCTGGTAACTAGGATAAACCTGCAAAACTAAAATTGTAGAGTACTGAGCTAATGAGCCCAATGAGTAGGTCACTTAACCTATAATCCAAAATAGTATGATAACATAACCAAAATAGACATCAGTTATCTAATGACAGTATCAGTATGCAGGTAAGATATACACATACATCAACCAATGCATCTCATTTACTACCTTTATGTTTGTACCATAATATATTATAACGCCAACAAGAATCAACATGAACCATAAACTCTTTCTCATTATCACTTCTGATCTCATTTCAGCCAACCCACATTCATTCATACTCATCTTAATTCAACCCCAACCCATAATCGTTTTCATCTATAACTTATACTTCATAATTTCACCATCACCTATATATCATTTCATAGTCAATCATCAAATCCACTTAGCCTATTTATTACCCCAATCATTCATTCTCCTATATTGGATATGAGCCATGACAATTCATTCAATTATCCATAATTAATCCAAACCTAATTACACAATGATGAATACATTAATAAAAATCTAAATCGAATCAGCATATTTATCAATAATCAATCAAATCTAGATAACCACATAAATATAAATCTATATACCATCTAATATAAATCAACATACATATTAATAGCATTTATATAATCATACATATGGCTCCACATAATCATATTTATAACCACTTATGCCATATTATTACATACAAACTGATGTACCATTCTCACAAATAGATCTCTGATACCCTATTCTCTCTAAGGCCATTATCTGCAAGAATAAAACTCTGATACTCTCATAGACTATTGGGCCATCGCTCTCATTAATAGGTATCAAAATATAATCGATATTAGGTCCCAAAATCCCCCCTCTTTCTAAGGCCATCATCAATTTACCCTCAAGAGTGAGTACTTAATACACTATTCTCTTTAAGGCTATTGCCTTCAAAAATAGGCATCAAGCATGGTCGATATTGGGTCGTCACCTCAAGAGGACCCTTATGCACTCTATCATCATCAAGGACCTTCAAGCATCTCATCATCCATCATACCACAAAGTTTATACTCATATTCACATTCATGTGTCATTAATTATTAATATAGAGCAAATTTCATATGGTAAATCCATAGGCACACAAGACTAAATCAAGATCATCGGTACATGAAGTCAAAATCACACACATTGGATCGCAAGGCTATCAAGTCAATATATATCAAACATCAACACACAAGCCCAAAATCAATATCAACAACTAAAACATTAGCTCTCTAGCTATACTCACATAAAAATCATCATCATCATAATCAAATCAACATTACCATTATCATTTATAATAATATAAATCAAATTTCATATGTTAGAAAACATAGATGGCCTCACTGGCCTCAATCATACATATATACATCAAAATAGTGATTTGTGGCATCCATAAATTATCTCAAGTCATTCATTATTAATACATCAATCAACATATCATTTAGATATTTTATCGAATAGTTGGTGTGTGACCTACATGCCTTCCTACCTTTCATGTAATTTCATACATCTCATTATAAGGTTTCATAATTCATTCATCCCATCATGCATTGTATTTTTCGTGGTAAAATTCCTAATCATCAAATTTATAATAAATCAACATCTACAATCACTTAAACATTTCATCGAACACTTGGTGTGCCAAGTGTTTCTAATTCAATTCTTTCCAAATATTAAACGTAATATTAAACGTATATCATGTATTATAATCATTCACTACTGCATATTCATGATAACATCATAATATTATCATTCATCATAAATTGTTTACAATAAACAATGAAACACAATCAAATCAAAAACTTAATCTATGTCACTCTTTTAAATTCATGGAAATTAGGTTTTATAGTGAAAATCGACTCACCAGAAGTTTATCCGACCTTTATGATATAAAAATTTTGATTTTTGATATTGAATTATAAAAAAATAAAGATTTCATCAAAGCTATAATGGAGCTCTAAACGCTATTCTAGTAACTTTTCTAGCTTCTGTGATTAGAATCTGATTCTCCTCATAGACACTAGTCCAATAGCACAAGCGGTGTATTAATCTGATATGTGTGCGTGAAGTTATAACCAAAATATTTTTTCTCTCTCTCCTTTCTCTCTTCTTTTCTCTCTCTCTCTCCTCCTTTTTCTCTGTCCTCTCTCATTCCTTGAAAAATGCACACAAGAAATCATATTTATAGAGTTCAAGGATAAAGTTATCATTTTATAGATCACATGAGGGTGAAATTATCATTTCGAGACAAAAATGCTATTTTAGGGACAAAATTACTATTTCTTGTCTCGTTTTGCGTCCCAACCTCTATTTTTCTATTCTTCTTTATAGCAGGCTCTATTCCTCATCTCGATTCATTTTCAAGATTTTTAGTCCCCTTGTGAAGTCCTCCGTATTATTCTGTCCGTTTCTGTTTGTTTTCGACCATTTCCCCCCCCCTTTTTTTTTTTTTTTTTACAAAAATCGCCGTAACTCCATTGTTCCTTATCCAAATTAAATGTCGTTTATGGCATTGGACAGTATCCATCGTGAGCCTCCTACCGATTTCAAAACATACTGAAAATAATACTAGTACAAGTGTGTTACTTTGGAAATTGGATCGCAATTTTATGTATTTAGTGGAAAGAGTTATAAATCTCTTAATATTTAACTAATTCAAGTGTTGTTTATGGCATTAATAACATAGATGGTATAAGTTTTCATTTGGTACCAACTAGTACAAATTTTGATACTAATATAATAACCATATCCAAATTACTAAAATACTCTTATTCCCTATAAATCTTAAAAATTTAAGGTGGGTTCTATAGTTAGCTTATTCTTTAGCCTTTTAAGCACCTCTGTTTTATTCTCTCACCTTTTATTAATGATTTATTCTCGGGCCTTTTAGGCACTTTTAGCTCCTCAAGCGCTTTTGGGCCACTTAATTAATTTTTAAATTTTTTGGGGCCACTTAATTACTCTTTGGGATCTCTCAGTCTATTTTCTGTGGTTCTTTTGAGTCTTTGGTTTCTAAAGCTTTTACAGTCTGTCAAAATCTTTCTTAACTCTTCAGGGTTTCTTAAATTCTTATGTTTTCCCCCTCTTCTTTGAATTTTCCTCTTAACAATTATGGGGTTTTAATAATTGTAAACTCAAACTTACTTTCTACAAAGCCATCTTTAGCGGAAAACGTTAATGTTTGGCCTGGGTAAAGCGTTAAAGGCAAAAGAAAATTCAAAGGGTCTTAAAGTCAAAGAAAGCATACTTTGTGGAAAATGTTTCATGCATGATGCTTTGTGCAGTAACTTCGCCTTTTAATTGTTGTCTTGAAGTACACGGCATCAAATAGTATTCCAATTGCTTTATGCAATTCTTTGTACATGGAGATAAATACATTTTTATTTTTAATAGTTATTTATACAAAGCTTATTGTTTAACATTTTAAAAAATTCTAAATTTTGTAATACAATATATGTGATCGGAAAATTTTTATATATATAGAGATAGAGATAGAGAGAGAGAGAGAGAGAGAGAGAGAGACATATAAGATTTGATATAGTTTATACTTTCAAATACTTTTATGAAAATTTAAAACCACTTCAGTTAGTTTTTATAGAAATATAATTACATTAACTATCGCTATGTCTATTCACTTGACATACAAAGTAAAGTAATAACTTTTAACAAAATTAATCCAATTTATTTTTTACAATGTTTGATTCACATGATTTTATTTCATAATCATTATAACTTTAAAATTATATCACCAATTTTAATTATTTAAAAGTTTTCATCATTTTTTTAAACATATTTCTTTTTAAAATTATCCCTGAAAACTAAAAGTAAAAAAGTGACTATTAATAATATGAATAAGATTAAAGTTGTTAATTTGTATTCAAATATTTGTTTATCAAGTTATGTAAAAGTTAGTGCATCATTGTGATATAATAATTTTAATTTATTTGCAATTCTAATTACTTGGGATACTATTTAATGTATGATGTGTTGCTATTATATATTAGTAATAGCCAAAGCCTTGAAACTTTTTCGTGTATAAAGAATTTGTAAAATGAATACAAGACTAAGAGATGTTAATATATAAAATTACTTTACAATCAAATTTAAAATAATATGTGTTAGTATCCAAAACTTTTATGATCAGGTTAAGGAAAATATTACAATAAAATTGCATATACATAATTTATAGAAATTTTTGTTTTACAGTTTTAATTTTTTTTGTTAAATATGTAAACTTTAAAGTTTTATATGTATATTTCTTAAATTTTATAACATTTTTAAAAGAAAATCATTTGATAAAATTATTGACTTGTTAGTTGCCACCAAACTAGTCTTTTCAACAAATGTATATTCATTGGAAGTACTTGAACATTTAAAAAACAATTTTAATTTGAACAACTACTATTATTTGGTTTATATGCTTTCAGCCTTTTATGACCTTGATCGATGACTATTTGCACCTATCTTCTCAACAACAAATAATAATCATCATCAGAATAATAATAATAAAGAAAGAGAAAGAGATATTTAGATTAATTTTAAAATTTAGTTAAAAAGATATTTTAATTTTACTTGTCCGCTATCATTTTCTATATTTTCGGTATCATCATGTAAAAATAAAGAGATAGGATTAATTTTTACAATAAAATAATAAAAAATATTTAAATAAAAAAATCAATGAACAAGGGATATTTTTGAAACGGCTTCCTACCTAGAGCTACGACTATAATATGGACCGTGCAAAAAGGTTACTGGAGGATCCAAACAAAAGTACAAAAGTTTTAAAACTTTAACATGTTTAAAACACACACATATATATAAAGCAAAGTGTATAGAAATTATATCACACTTTATTTTTATCTAGAAAGCTAGCCATCTTTGATTACCTTCAAACATATCCATACATAAATTTGTTGATGACAGTTCTGATTTATGAGTTGGAAGATTGATCAAGTGTTTCTTTTGTTTTTCTACACTTAGAAAATCTTTGAAAGCCAAACCAAAGGCTTTCCCTTATGGACAGATTTGTCTAGTCTCTGTCCTGTCTATTTTTTGTTTGCTTTTATGTAGCAATTATATTCAACCTCTAAGCAACTGGCTATAAGAAGTAACAAGTTAAATGTATATATTTACTTGTAATTAGTGGAATTTAAAATTCATAATATCCAATTAACAATGTAAAGATATTTTTTATTTACTAAATTAATTTCAATACAAAAAAATGGTAGATTAAATCAACACCATTAATTTAGTATCTAATAAATAAGGATTAGTAAGATCTTGACACTTGGTAAAATCAAATGATGCCTTACAAGATAAGGATTCATAAAACCTTAATATTTGACAAAATCAAATAAAGCCACATGGAAAGTAATTTCATAAGATCTTAATAGTGGCAAAATCAAATGAAGTCATGTGCAAAGTAATTTCATAAGATTAACACTTGGCTAAATCAAATAGTGGCATGTATAATCCAATTTCATAAATCTTAATACTTGGCAAAATCAAATGGTCTGATGCGTAATCCAATTTATTAGTCATACAATTAGTATAAAAATAAAATATTACAACCACGAATATGTTTATTAATCTCCCAACTATTTGTAAAGTAGATTTACGGTATTACAAAAAACTACTAAAATATTTTCTTAAATTTACAAGTGCTGGCATACTATTATCGAGAAATTTATTCTTTACTAATAAAATATAAAATTGTCTTTCAATCAACTTATCAAAATAACTTAATTTTTTATTATTATGAAATATCATTAATCGTATTAATGATATTTATTATGTCAATCATCAACTTACCGATTATTGTGTGTGATGCCCTGGGTTTATTGTGAACTGGATATAAGCTGATATGAACTCTTTCATATTATTTTAGTACAAATCATAGTAAGTGAAATTTTTAATGATTATAAGTGACTTGTAGCAAAATATAATGATTCCTAAAATACAGAGAATATTTATGGATAAATCCATATGGTCACACTTATGTGCAGTAAAATCTCTCTATTATCAACTCTCGATCAAGTATAGGTTATGATATAATCAAACCTTTAACTTAATTACAGGAATAGAAACTCAATCATGTATGCAATGCGTGTATCCACAAAACTTATTTTCAAAAACTATATATTCTGATAAGATATTTAATCTCGCATATGATAGTTCTGTCTAGGATCTCAAATTCAAAAATCTGAGCCAGTAAATTCTATATTAATTGTCATATGTCCTCATATAACAAGAACATATTACCATCAAGTTTTTTTCACTAGACGTGACTAATCTAGTGTTTTACATACAAGTAAATGATGTGTCTCAATACTAAAGGCAATTGTAATGTTTAATGTGTGAATCCCATTCCTTGATTACGTGGATATTATGGTAATTTATTCTTTTTATTTGTATACACACGATTTTATACGATTTTTACATAAAAGAGTTTGCTAGTTTGAAAATTTCTTGTTAAAGAAATAAGAAATAATGAATAATTTAATAGTGAGAAAGAATCGAATTTTTAACCTTAAAATCATCTTTATTTAAGAAGATTCTCATTATTTTTGTAGAGCTCAAAGAGCTTTGAGCTTTCCATTGATATATTATAGGTTCTATGAGGATATCTAGATCAAAAGTTATGAGTATTAGAAGTGGTAGTCCTTATTTGATAAAAATGAATTATCGATGTATACACAGTTAAAATTATCGATACTAGGCATTGAGAAGTTATAAGTATTGATACTTTTACAGAAAGTATCGATACTTGAAACATAATGTACTATTTAACAACTAAAAGTAACAGTGTAAGGGAGAAAGTATCAATTCTTTTTTTGCAAGGGCCAACGTCTCAATGAGCCCAGAGCAGAAAGTATCGATACATTCCTTAAGGGTACCAATACTTTTTGGCTTTATAAACAGTGACGGACCTAAGTATTAATACACAATTAAAAGAAAATATCGATACTTTGTGACATCACAAACTTGGGTAAGCCTCTTCAAAGAAAAGTATCAATAGTTTGAACATAACAATATTATGTAACCCTTGTTTCAAGCAAAAGTATCGATATTTGGAATGTGATAAACTTTGAAGTGTAGTTTTGAGAGACATTTTGGTCTTTTTAAAGCCTCTTATATGGGCGCAAGGGCTTCTTCATCCCCACTTCTTCTATCTTCTCATCTCTCTCAGTTTTCTTTCTACTCTCTAATCCAAACCATTTCTCACCTAAATATCCATTAAACTCCTTCATTCTTCTTAAAATAGCCTCTGATGGCCCAAAAACGTATATAAAAGAGTGGCAGTGATTAACCAAGAGGGGGGTGAATTGGCTTTATAAAAAATTT
>JAVXUL010102719.1:0-19600 GCA_035590515.1 Trichilia minutiflora | reverse complement strand
TTTCTTCACCTGCAAAACATATAAACTTCCGAAGACCAAGTGATTAAAGTATATGCTCGTTTTATCAAATAATTCAACTCAAAAACATCACGAGACATAATTTCAGCTAAATTATTTTGGCATTATCAAAAACATATGAAAAAATCAATTTATCATCACAAAAACCAATCATCAAAAATACATAAAGACATCAGAAAGATGATGACCTTCAGACAGCTAGAAGAGCCAGAGATTATTTTTACGGACGAGCAGAGAATACTTCTTTCTTGTATCATATCGATGATAGAGACTAAGATATTGCTTTAGAAAGGGTGTTAGGCATATTTGGCATATATGATTAATAAATCAGTTTCAGGAGTTAGCCTGGGACAGGTGCCAGTGATTAGAGAATTCCCCGATGTATTTTTAGAGGAATTTCCTGGATTATCGCCTGATAGAGAATTTGAATTTTGTATTGATCTGGTGCCAGGGATGACACCGATTTCGATACCACCTTATCGTATAACACCCATGGAAATGAAAAAATTAAAAACTCAATTAAAGGACTTAGTGAAGAAGAGTTTTATCCGACTAAGTGTGTCACTTTGGGGTGCACCAGTTTTATTTATGAAAAAGAAGGATGGTACATTGAGGCTTTGTATCGATTACAGATAGCTCAACTGAGTGACCATCAAGAACAAGTATCCATTACCAATAATAGATGATCTGTTTGATCAATTGCAGGGTGTAAGTGTGTTTTCTAAGATTGATTTGAGATCAAGATATCATCAACTCAAGATTAGAGAGGATGATGTCCATAAAATAACATTCAGGACTCGATATGGCCATTATAAGTTCTTGGTTATGCCATTTGGATTGATAAATGCACCTGCAGCTTTTATAGATTTAATGAATCGGGTTTTTCACCCTTATTTGTATAAGTTTGTCATTGTGTTTATAGATTACATACTTGTGTATTCAAGAAGTAAAAGAGAATATATTCAGCATCTCAGGGTAATGCTTCAGACCCTAAGAGAAAGGTAGCTATATGCTAAATTCTCTAAATACGAGTTTTGGCTTAAAGAGATGAACTTCCTGAGACATGTTATGTCTAGTAGTGGTATACTTATGGATCCAAAGAAGATTGAGGCTATAGTTCAGTGGGAATAGCCAAAGAATGTGACTAAGATCCGTAGTTTTTTGGGGCTAGTAGGATATTATAAGAGATTCATTGAGGACTTCTCCTTGTTAGTTGCACCTCTGATGAAATTTACAAGAAAGGAGGCTAAGTTCGAGTGGGATGGTCAGTGTGATTAGAGCTTCCAAGCTCTGAAGAATTGTCTTACTTCGACATCGATTTTGATACTTCCTAAGCCAGGAGGCAGATATATTGTATATAATGATGCCTCAAAGCGGGGCCTCGAATGTGTGCTAATGCAAAATAAAAGGGTTATAGGTTATGCTTCTTGACAATTGAAGAAGCATAAAGAGAATTACCCTACCCATGATCTAGAGGTAGCAGCAGTGATTTTTGCATTAAAGATATAAAGGTATTACTTGTATAGGGAGCAGTGCCAGATATTTATTGATCATAAGAGCCTCAAATATTTACTTACGTAGAAATAGATGAATTTGAGGTAGAGAAGGTAGTTAGAGTTTATTAAGGATTATAACCTGATCATTGATTACCACCCAAGAAAGGCTAATGTGGTTGCTGATGCTTTAAGCAGGAAGACTTTAACCAATTTGGCTCATGTTTGCACCACCTACATGCCTTTATTTATTGATCTGAGAGTGTTAGGAGTATCACTAGGATATGATGAGGTTCGAGCCTTGATAGATAGCTTTATGGTTAAACCTACCCTAGTTGCTCAGATCACTCAGGGTCGGATGTTAGACGGTGAGTTGGTCAGAGTTTGCCAAGAGATTAGAGATGGTAAAGAGAACGAATTCTACTTTACTCAGGATGGGACTTTAACTTTTAGAGTTCAAATTTGTGTACCTAATGATAGAGGGCTGAGAGAGTCTATCTTGGAGGAGGCTCACAGTTCTGTATTTTTTATAAACCCAGGCAGTACCAAGATGTATTGTAACATCCTGGTCTGATAAGGGTAGGAAGTGGCGTCGGGGCCGAGGGAGCCTAAGCAAAGAGCGACTTCTGACGGGCTTTTAAGATGACAGAGATGAACCGAATCCCACATCAAAATAAGAAAAAAAGTTATTGGGTTATATATATAGAGTTTGAACCAAGTTCTTAACAAGGTCTTTTGGGATGGGTGATGGTTTAACTCCAAGAACTACGCAGTTAAGCGTGCTTGGACGAGAGCAGTACCAAGATGGGTGACCTCTTGGGAAGTTCTTAGGATAACCCATTTTTAAGAACAAAATCGTGAGGCCCCAAGGGTTCGGCCAAAGTGAACAATATTATTGATAGACTTGAACCAAGTGTTACAATTGGTATTAGAGCCAACTCTCCTCTAATATAATGATGGTGGTTCGGGATAAAGCAGACAAAAGCTGGTGGGCCTGTAACATCCCAGACCGATGAAGGCGGGAAGTGTCGTTGGGGTTGAGGGAGCCTAAGTAAGGAGCGACTTCTGGCAAGCTTCTAGGATGGTAGGAATGAATCGAATCCCACATCGAAATGGGAGAGAAAGTTACTGGGCTATATATATAGAGTTGGAACCAAGTTATTAACAAGGCCTTTTGGGATGGGTGGTGGTTTAACTCCAAGAACTATACAGTTAAACATGCTTGGACGAGAGCAGTACCAAGATGGGTGACCTCTTGAGAAGTTCTCATGATAACCCATTTCCAAGAACAAAATTGTGAGGCCCCAAGGGTTGGGCTAAAGCGGACAATATTATTAACAGACTTGGACCAGGTGTTACATGTATCGTACCATTAGAGAGAGTAATTAGTGGTTGGGGATGAAACAAGATATAGTTCAGTTTGTGGTTAGATGTTTGATATGTCAGCAGGTCAAGGCTGAGCGCCAGAGACCTACAGGGACTTTATAGCCTCTACCAATACCTAAGTGGAAGTGGGAGTACATTGTCATAGACTTTGTGGTCGAGTTGCCTCAAACTCAAGCAGACCACAATGTAATTTGGGTAATTATAGATCGACTCACTAAGTCTACTTATTTTCTACCACTTCGAGTGAATTTTCTCCTTGGAAAAATTGGCTAAGTTGTATATATCAAAGATTATCAGGCTGTATAGAATGCCAGTTACCATTATGTCAGATCAAGATCCTCATTTTACATCTCAATTCTGCCCTAGACTTCATAAAGCTATGGGCACTCAGTTGACTTTTAGTTCTGTATTTTATCCTTATACTAATGGACAGTCAAAAAGAACCATCTAAACGCTAGAAGACATGCTTCAAGCATGTGTTATTGAATTTTTTGGTAGTTGGGATACGCACCTATCGTTGATAGAGTTTGCATACAATAATAGTTATCAGACTAGTATTAGGATGGTGTCTTATAAGACTTTGTATGGCAGAAAATATAGAATCCCGGTATGTCAGGATGAAGTCGGTGAAAGAAAACTTGAGAATATTGAGTTAATTGAGATCACCATTGAGAAAGTTAAGATCATCAGAGAGATATTGAAAGCAGCCTAAGATAGACAGAAATCCTATACTGATAATCGGAGGAAAGCATTAGAATTTAAAGTAGGCGATCAGGTTTTCTTGAAAGTATCGCCTTGGAAAAGGATAATCAGATTTAGAAATCGATGAAAGCTACATCCTTGGTATATTAAAACCTTTGCCATCGTGAAAAGGATAGGCCTAATAACCTATAAATTAGATTTTCCATTACAGATGAGTCTGATATTTGATGTACTCCATGTATCAATGCTCAAGAAGTATGTGCCGAATCCTTTACACATACTTGAGGTGCCACCGTGGATTTAAGAGATGATCTCAATTGTGTGATAAAGCCGGTGAGGATACTTGATTGGCAAGAGTGGGTCTTGAGAAATAAAAGTATTTTGATGGTGAAAGTCTTATAGCAGAGTGCCACAGTTGAGAAGATGACATGGGAATCAAAGAGCTTGATGAGACAACAATACCCACATCTTTTCCAATAATGAGGTTTGTATTTAGCCCAAAAGAAAGATCTTTGTGTTTTCTATATAACGTATATTTTCTTTCATTGTTATCTTTGTTCTATAGAGGCTGTAGTTTCTTCTCTTAGTAATAAATAACAAGTGAGGTATTTCAAAATACCTTTATTTGATTATTAGGGGAAAAGAAGAGTTGTATATCTTAGTATTATTTTTGTATCTGCTTGTCATATACGTCATGTAGTATTTTGAGGACAAAATTCAATTAAGGGCGGAGAATTGTGAAACCTATCCCTTAGTATCATAGGTCTAGTATTAAAATTCTCATGAGTTTTCGTGCATATTGTAGAGTGGAGATCATGCACGAGAGGGTATAGTAACTGGAATTCATTTTTAGAAAGAAGATGTGTGATATAGAATATGAGTCTATGATAAATAACTAGATTTTTAACCCTAAAATCATCTTTAATTGAGAAAAAGTTCCTATTATTTTTGTAGAGGTTGGAGAGAGCTTTTCGATGATATATTATGGATTCCATGAACATATTCTAGTCAAAAGTTATGGCCATTTAAAATTACTATCCTAAATAGTATAAACAAGGGGAGTATTGATACTTGGGGTGTTAAAGTATCGATACTTGGCTCTGGGAACAGTGAAAGTATCGATATATAGGGTGTTGATGTATCGATACATAGCCAAAGAGACAGAATGTATCAATACTTGAGGAAAGTATCAACATAATGTATTAATACTTTAATGTATTGATACTTTAAGGAGACACATATCAATATCATGTGCTCATGATGAACAGTAAAGACTAAAGTATCGATACATGTGAACAGTAAAGATTGAGGTATTGATACTCAGGGTATTTTTGAGCTTGGAACCCATCCTGACTAGAAGTATCGATACATAAATTATTCATATATCGATATATAGACGAACTGGAACGTAAATGACTCTTTTCTGTGGCGAAGTATCGATACATGCAGGTGATGTGTCGCACATCTGGGCATATTTCAGAGAGGTATTTTGATCATTTCAAGGCCCCTATTTATGCAAACCATTGGATCGTCTTCCCCATTTTTACTCTCTCTGTTCTCACACGATAGAAACCATTTTCTCTCCTTATGAATAACTTATCTCAGCCATTTCTGAATCAAACTCCGTTATTTCGGTTTCTATAAACTCAGAAACAATACCAGAACACGAAAACTCCTTCTGATCAAAATTCTACTGGACGATTCAAGAGGAATCAAGAGAGAAGATTTATAGGTGAACAGTAGTTAAGAAAGAGAATCGAGCAAAGAGGGACTCATAACACTTCTACCAACTTGGATAAGTTCATCTCTAAGCTCATTTCTCTATTTTAAGCCTTTATTGTGCATAAATCGAGAAAAAAAGGATTTAGATTACTATTCTTAGAACCCTAAAAATTAGAGATTTCCTAGATTATCGACTGAATAGGTAAAATTAGAGAGTTTGTACTTCTATTGGTGTTGAGATAACTAAAAATAACGCGAGGGAGGAGTTAGAACGAGTTTGAATAGTAAGTAAAGAGAGAGAGGGAGAGAAAGAGAGAGAGTATGATCATGCATTGTTTCATGCATGTATATTATGACAGATTATTAAATCTATATTGGTATGTGTATTCAGGTGCGGCAGCTGAGACTAGAGAATCTCCGTCGTGAGAAGGATGTCCCGAGAGTGATTTCTCACCCTAGTAGTGTGAGTGGATACACCTCTTACCTTCACCTCATTCAGATGCTTATTAATTGATTATTATGCTTGTGATTGTATAGCATATGGATATATATACATATGTGTGTGTGTGACTGAAATGAGGAGGCATTGGAATTGATATTGTGTGGTGGTCGAGTTGGCCCGTTGTTTATGATAGAAATAGGATTGTGATGAATCTTTAGTTGTCATGAATGTGAGCCCGGAGACCTATTATCCTTGTGTTTGTTGATAACATGATGTTACAAAATTGAAGTCAGAGGCTAATAGCATATAATACTTTTATATGATATTATGTGAATGTGGCATAATTGTGTATGTAAATTGGCCGGGGTATTATGGTTGTTATTTGGCCTTGTGTGCCACTATGTTTTATTTCATTGGTTTTGGCCTTATGAGCCATGTTTTATATTTTGGACTAGTGATCCATTGATATTTATTTACAATTATGTGTGTCATGTTATTGATTTACATATGGATGAGGATTCGTCATACAACTCAGAGAGAGTGGGTGAAATCTAATAGTCCTAAGGTGAGGATTGACCATGCAGCTCAGGATGGAGTGGGTAGAATCCAATAAACTCAAGAATGTGGATTGTCCATGCAGTCTAAGATAGAATGGGTGAAATCTAACATATCCAAACTATAGCATATTAGCCATATATATATATGTATTCATGAGCACACATCCCCAATCAGAGTTACGGATCAGCCATACAGCTCAGAGGGAGTGGATGGGATCCTATAGACTAAGGGGTTATATGCATATTTGATTTGTATTAACTTTCACAGTTATGTGAATTATGCCACATCACATTTGTTTTGGATTTTGATGATTTCGAGGAATTTTCAAAATCAGTGTATATATAATCATTTGCTATATTATTTTCTTGTCTACTCACTGAGTATTTCCCAAATACTCACCCCTCACTCTCCCATTTCAGGTTAGTATAGTCGGGTGCGTTATAGTATAGCAGAAGCGAGAGTTCTGTATAGTTTTCAGGTACTCGATTCAGATATGTGTATTATGGTCCACTGAATAAGAATAATATTGTATTGAGATTTTATATGTTTTGGCTTGGCCAAGAATTCATTGTAATAAACATTTTAAGAAACGTTTAGTATGTTATGTATTTTATGAAAATACAGATGTTGATTTACATATGATTAAGAATTCTTTCTATTATGTTCTTATTTTAAAAATGGATTTTGAAACAGGTACTAATGTCTTGCGTGTCCTAGGATTGCATTCTAAGTAATAGAATGTATTTTTGGGATTCGCGACGATTACCATGTTGGGACGTGACAAAAACTCTCTCAATACTTGTCCAATTCAAACGCCATTTGTGGCATAAATACCTATACATTACAAGCTTTCATTTGATACCAATCAGTACAAATTTGATAATACTACAATAATCATACACAAATTATTAAAATACCCCTGGCCTTATAAATGTTAAAAAAAACTAGAGTAGGTTCTACAAAACATGCGAAATTTTGTCTGGTAATTAATGTTTCATACTCTGCCTCATTGTTGTTACCTTGAAACCAAATTTAAAAGTGCAAAATGGTTCTTCTCCTTTTAACCACACCAACACAACTCTCGCCCCACTTCCTTGCATGTTGAAGGCTCCATCAATATACAAATGCTAAGTTGCATTTTTTAATTCTTGTATTGAGAAATTTTGTTTTACCTGAAGTGACCTATCATTAGAAATCTGGTTGATCATTAGTATCTCTGTAACCAATATCTATGCTACATAGTTGACCAAGGATAACCTTTTAATAGATTTTCTAAGTTGTCGAATTTATTGAGTTCCAACAACCACTTGACAAGTTTTCCTGAGATTTTTGGTTGATGGAGAATATATCATAATGGCTAGTTAGTTAACACTACTATTTGATGAGTTTGAAAGTAAGATTGTAGCTTTCTAGCCGTAACAACTATGGCTAAAGCTAGTTTTTCAGGAGGTGAATACTTTATTTTGAGAATTATAAAGAATTGTTAGTATAATATATAGGCCTTTACACCTTGTTTTAATCGTCTATTATAAGTACTGAACTTACAACATAATCATTCACAAACAAGTAAAGATATAAAGTTTCGTCAAGCTATGGGCTTACAAAGGATGGTAAAGCCCTTAAGTATTTTTTGAGTTTCAACAAACTTTCTCTGCACTCCTCATTTCATTCCATGCTTTTCTCTTTTCTAATCAGCCTCAAAAAGCGAAAGCACTTGTCAATAAATTTTGAAATGAACTTGTTTAAAGTAATTATCTTTTCAATCAAGTTTTACACTTCTTTAAGTGTATTTTTTTATAAGTTGGCTTCTATTCCCCTTTGACTGATAATAAAACCCAAATACTTTCTTTTAGGTTGAGCTTCATGTTATATTTTCTTAGTAAAGAGAAAGTTTCATCGAGATGTTGAACACGATCACCTATTTTTAGATATTTTGTGATCATGTTATCTACATAGGCTTTCGTTGTCTTCCTAATCAAAGGTTTGAATATTTTGTTGACGAGTCTTTGAAAAATGGCGTCAATATTTTTTAAGATAAAGGGCATGACTTTATAATAATAAAGGCCTTAATCGATAATAAATACAATTTTTTCATCGAGATATACATTCTAATATGTTTGTATCCAGAGAATGTATCCATAAGATCAAAAGTTGATGTCTTGATATAGAATCCACTAGTTGATCAAAAGTTGGGAAGCTAAAAGCTATCTTTAGGATACGTTTTATTTAGGTTAGTAAAATCTGTACACATTCTCTACTGGCCTCTAGATTTCTTTACCATTATAATATTTGCTACTCATTCAAGGTAAAAGACTTCCCTATAAAATCAACTCTCAATAAGTTATCAACTTTCACTCGAATTACCTCCCTCCTTTTCTAGTTCTTTTTTATTTTACGACTTAAAAATGGGATTAATAATAAGTCAACAGGAGATTATCTTAGGGTTAATGCCCCATAGTTCATCATGTGATCAGGCCAACACATT
The DNA here is from genome assembly GCA_035590515.1 of Trichilia minutiflora. Taxonomy (NCBI): domain Eukaryota; kingdom Viridiplantae; phylum Streptophyta; class Magnoliopsida; order Sapindales; family Meliaceae; genus Trichilia; species Trichilia minutiflora. Next base: position 10,794 of record JAVXUL010102719.1, on the reverse strand, counting down.
CATATTTCACCTCAAACACTATATGAGCCCTTTTTTTCCTGCTTGCTTAGGTGTATTCTAATTTTATCTATCTTATTAAGATTTTCTTCCCTTAGAATGACAGTCTCTAAAATTTCTAAGGGTTGGGCAATTGTGCCTTTAGTCTTTGGGTTTGTTCCTCCACTCAAACTTTTCGTTATTCTATTATGTTCGGTGTTTTCATTTGTGTTGGTCAACTCATCCTCTCTCGGGTGATTTGTTATGCAATCTGAATATTTGGCAAAAGTGGCAAAGTAGGATTGGGTTTTTCTATTTTCCTTCACAATACCAACCTTATTACCAGTCCTGAATTTGATTTTAAGGTAATGAATGCTTTCTACTACCTTCATATTCTTCAGGAATGGTCTCCCTAAAATTATTGAATACGAAATTTTTAGATCTATCACAAGAAACTCAACCATGCTAGTCTTCTAGTAAGGGTTTTTTCCCATTGTAACTGATAATGAGATTGTACAAAGAGAGAGAATGCATGATTTGCCAAACCCGTGTAGAGCTATATGTGCATAAGTCCTAATTTCATTTCTTCAATCTTCAAAAGTCCAATGTGTAATCTGTCCTTAAAGATTATATCTGCAGAATTTCCTGTGTCGATAAGTACGAGGCTTATCGATTGTCTCCTTCACTCATTGTCATGATTATCATGAAGTTAATGCACCCCCACTTCATCAATATTGGTAAACATTATGAGCCTCACAGATGCCATTGCTTGTTCAAATAAATGCTGTCGGTTTTCACGTGATTATCTTCTGCATAATTTTTGCTCGAGCCTTCTCTGTGAGCTCCAGTAATGGGTGCATAGATAACCTGCTATTCATTCTAGGTCTTTATATCTATATAGATGTCATTTTCTTAGTATCTTTTTATCTTAAGTTGTCTATTGTCTCACTGGAGGCAATTATATTAATTCTTGGTGAAGCATTTAGAGCGTGTTATTTCCATTGGGCAAAATACGGATGAAGAATTTAGCAACCAAATATTGGCAACAATGTTGTATCTTGACAGTGTTTGATTCCAAAAGGATTTATATATACATCAATGGTTCTTGCGGGGATGTGAGTTCCTATGACTTAAAGTTTGCCATCAGCTTTCTATTTTTTGTTTATAAGTACTTCTAGTGCTTCTATCATGTTACTCAGCTGCTGAAAACTGTCTCTGCTTGCAGCTTTCTCCCAGCTGGGCTATTTAAGAGTTTGAAAAGTTCTGTTGGTGCCTACTATGTGGTCTTTGCCTTTGATTTAGCAGATTCTCTTATTGTAGCTGGAGAAAAGGTAATGGATTATCATGGGCAATGATAAATCTAATTCATCGTGGAACGTTGGAACAACATTCAAATCATCAGATGCTTGTAGAAAAAGTAACCTCCTTGTTGAATAAATGCCTAACATACAACCAGGCAAAACAAGTCCATGCACTCATCCTCGTCAACGGTCTTAACAACATCGAGCCTCTCTTAATTCGTCAAATCCTACTCTCCACTACCAACATCTCTTCAAGTATTGGTCAATACGTTCTACAAATTCTTTATCACTCGCCCAAGCCAGATGCCTTCTCATGGAGTTGCACAATCAGATTCTTTTGCCAACATAGCCAGTTCAAGGAAGTTTTTTCTCTTTATGTTCAACAGCAAAGACTCGGACTTAGCCCGACAAGCTTTGCTGTTTCTTCTGCTCTCAAGGCATGTGCTCGGACTCTGTATAAAATCGGTGGATTTCTAATTCACACTCAGGTTTATAAATATGGATTTTGCGGCTGTGTTTATGTACAAACTGCCCTTGTGGATTTATACTCAAAACTGGGTGATATGGAGACTGCCCAGAAGGTTTTTGACAAAATAATGGACAAGAATGTGGTTTCCTGGAATTCAGTTTTATCTGGGCATTTGAAATCTGGGAACTTAGTCAAGGCACGAAAGGTATTTGATAAAATGCCTATGAAGGACGTCATATCTTGGAATTCAATTCTAGCAGGGTATGCAAAAATGGGAAATCTAGATGAGTCTCTGTGTTTGTTTCAACAGATGCCAGAAAGAAACTTTGCTTCCTGGAATGCAATGATTAGTGGTTATGCAAATTGTGGTGACATAGAATCAGCGAGAAGATTTTTTGATGTCATGCCTCAAAGAAATAATGTTTCTTGGATTACAATGATTGCCGGCTACTCAAAATGTGGAGATGTTGCTTCAGCTCGTCAACTGTTTGATCTTTTAGGTGGGAAGGATTTGCTTTCATTTAATGCTATGATAGCTTGTTATAATCAAAACAGCCAACCAAAGGAGGCCCTTCAGTTGTTTAATGAGATGCTTAAAACATGTGTAAACATTCATCCAGATAAGATGACTTTGGTGAGTGTTATATCTGCCTGTTCACAGATAGGTGATATAAGATTTGGATTATGGGCAGAGTCGTATATAGATAAGCTTGGAATCAAAATGGATGATCATCTGGCTACAGCTTTAATTGATTTGTATGCAAAATCTGGGGCCATTGACAAGGCATATGATCTATTTCATACTTTGAGAAGGAAGGATTTGGTAGCTTATACTGCAATGATCATAGGATGCGGCATAAACGGTAAGGCTGTTGATGCAATCAAGTTGTTTGAAGCAATGTTGGAAAATCAGGTTCGCCCAAATCTGGCCACCTTCACTGGACTATTAACTGCTTTTAACCATGCCGGTTGGGTTGAAGAGGGTTACAAATGCTTTAGCTCCATGCATGACCATGGTCTTATCCCCTCATCTGATCATTACGGGATCATGGTTGATCTTTTGGGCAGGGCAGGAAGATTAGAAGAAGCATATGAGCTAATAAAGAGTATGCCAATGCACCCTAATGTTGTGATTTGGGGATCTTTGCTTCTTGCCTCCAGCTTACATAACAATGTTGAGTATGGGGAGATTGCTGCTCAACATTGCTTTAAGTTGGAGAGTGATGCAAGTGCTTACTCTTCTCTTCTTGCCAACATCTATGCTTCAATTGGGAGGTGGGATGACACTAGGAGGTTGAGAAGGGATATTAACGAGAAGAAATTGATCAAGATACCAGGATGTAGTTGGCTGGAACTTGCTTGAATCTTCTATAAATCAAACATTTCCTTAAAACTTATAGACTACTGACTTCACTCTTCATTGGTAATGGCAGACTGGTATTGTTCATCCTCAAATAGGATGATCTTGGTAACCGAAAGCTAAAGATGTTTAGGCGAAAATAGACTTCAACCTCTTTTTCGGTGGTGCTTAGTTTTTACTATGGAAATTGTGTATCAGTCCTGCAATCTGGTTCGATGAAAATACATTTTGGACCATCCTCGGCATGGTAGCAGTACCATTTCAAGGTCTGTCTTGAGGTACGGGAGGTTCTCCAAAATAATTGTACTATTGGTCCCCTTTGTACACAAATGAATTGTCTAAATGCTTCTTCCATTCCAAGTTCCAAGATTAAAACTGGGAAGCAATTGGATCGCCTAACACCTTCCACCTGAAAGAGTGCCATGTTTAATGGACTGTCCGCTATTGTTTGTCATTTTCACACCCATTTGTCTCCGCATATTTTGCATCCTGAGTCTTTTGCAAAGACTAAATAGACATTGCTTCATTTGGTTTGTCCAAATTATCAGGTTGTGATTGTAGATGCTCACTGCCTAGTCAAAGTTCTTGTAGCCTCAATACCCATGTCTTTCTCTGTGCAGCTAATGGTTATTATTGTCTCTTACCAAAATTCAATTATCTTTTAGGAACTAGGGTCAATTGGTTATCCAGGACTCCAGATATGTTACGTTGTTTGTCAAATGAATTACAGTCGTCTAATTTATGATAGAGTGTTGATAATTGTAATATATAAATTCCAACAAGGTGGTGGTGTTTGGTGGGCATGAACGAAATGGGAAATGAAATAGAAATACGGTACACTATTCTATCCTTCCAAATGTTTTAATTTTCAATCTTTCCTTTTATATATTTGATTTAAATAAATTAATATATATGTAATTTATTAATTAATTAATTAATTAACTATTTTTAATAAATTATTATATTATTTTATAATTTGTACAAATAATTTATATATAATAATTTACAGACCACCTTATAATGATATTGTAAGTATCTTTTGTTGGTGTGATTTTATCTTTATACTTCGGGTGGGATAGGGACAGTGTGAGTGAAACTAATATATATATATATATATATATAAGTTTATAATTCCTAATATAATATTTATTTATTTTTAATAATATTAAATCTTGATGGTAAGAATGGTTTTTATTAAGGTTATCAAAATCGCGATTTTAATTAAAATTATTTTTTATTTAAAAAATCAAAATATAAAATCGAAACGTAAAAATAGAATTTTTAATAATATATAGATAATAAAATTTTAAAATATTTTTATAAATTAATAAAATCGATCAAAATCGATCAAATATTTTTACTATTTTTCTGATTTCGATTTTAACTAAAATCGAAATAGTTTCCTTGTTAAAATCGCGATTTTGATCGATTTTACTATTTAAAATCGCAATTTTGATAACAATAATTTTTACAGTAGAGTATTAAAAAATATCAACCCATAAAAAAGAAAATGATTATTTTTTGATTTACTAGAATTAAAACACTTTTTTAAGGGATTTGTAGAACTTATCCTACTTCAAAAAACCCACCCCCCTCACCCTTCCTTCTCCTCTTTGGGCCGATGAGATGGTAACCTGGGCCATTTTTGACTCGTCTGATTTTGACTATATAAATATTATCATATTTATATTTTTTTATTTGAATAATAATATACTCTTATTAACTTTTAATAAATCTCACATATTTTATATTAATTTTTAATATTTATAACTTTAAAACTACTATACTACTAATAAGAGCCTACACAGATGTGGAATCATATTATTAGCTACCGGCTAAACCATATATGGCTGGGTAAGTCATTGATACGAGGCTCCCATTTGGTTGCTATATATGAAGCTAGCGACAAGGAATATTGTGATCAAATTGTAATTAAACTAAGCTTGCACTTGGATAATATTTAAAAACAGGCTTATGATGTCAATGATGCGGGCAGCATTGTTGGTGAAATATGTTTGAGAATGACTTTCATATTATTATTAATATATTTTTTTATTTTTTTAAAGAAGAATAATTAAAAATTGTCATAATTGTTGTTTTATTGCAAGTCATATCGACTACTGTGTCAAGAACTTGAAAGTATAATGAATTATTGGATTTTCAAAATCTTTCATCTTTTTAAAACAAAAAATGTCAATTCCGTGAACAAATTTTAGAAGCAAATAAAAGGATTGGATTACAAAAGGGAAGGTACATGAGGTAGGTAATGGGATTAGATTGGAGTTTTCCGAAACACACCGTCCATTTTATTTTTTGAATTATTTTTAAGCCAACATTATTGCAAGAAATTATTTAAAAATAAGGATACTACTAGACCTGTCAAACAGATCGGACCGACTCGGTTCGGTTCGGTCTATTACATATTAATACTTAAACGGATCGAGTTGATTCGGCCTATTTATTATGCGGACCAATATTTTACTGGTCCTAACCCGACCTACGAGCTAACGAGTCGATCTACGGATCGATTTTAAAAATTTTTAATTTAAAAAATATATATAATATATTAATTACTAATAAATATAATATGTTAATAACAATAATAAATTTATAATCTAAATACAATATAAACTAACTATATTATAAATTAACATATAAAAATTTTAACAAGTAAAATAAAAGTTTCATCAATAATTTTAAATTTAAACATATGATCTCAAATATCAAAATATACTAATCCAACATCATTCAATATTAATAAATAATAAGTTTAATATTATTATTAATATTCAAATATAATCAATCATCATCTAAATATAAAGATTAAAAAAATTAAATTAAATTTTTTTTAATTAGGTGGGTTAAACGAGTCGACTCGTGAGTTAAACGAGTTGGCCCATTTAACCCGCGGGTTAAACGGACTAAGTTAAATTGATCCGCGAATTAAACAGATCAATTTTTTTTGTCCTAACTCACTTAAATAATGAGTTAAATAGACTGACTCATGAACCATCGGCTCGTTTAACAACTCTAAATACTACCATTCAAGTTCCTATATTTTTATAATTTTATAAAATATTGAACAATATTTGTTTATTTCTAAAGATAGGCCCTTAAATAAAATGGCATAAACATCCATTACAGTAGTGGGGTAATAACCTTATAAGGAAGGGTATTTCGGTTATTTGAGAAAAAGATAAGGACCTATTTGTCAAGAGATGGAAAAACATTTTCCTGATTTTTGTAAACGTACAAGTAATGGAGAATTCGGAAAATATAATATTTACCCTTAATCGAATGCGAAGATGACACGTGTACGATTGCAAGGAATTTAACAGCGAGTGCAACCCACGTTTGTCCAAGTCAGTTTGATTGTTAGCACATGTCTACTTTCGAACTTTACCAAATTAAATATATTTTAAAAAATAGTGAGGACCCAACCAGTTTCCTACTTCATTACAAGCTAAGCTTTGCTGCGCCCACTTCGCCCTTTCCTTAACTTTCACGCCAAGCAGTCAATCAACAACCTTTGCAACTTCCAATTCCATTTTCCTTTTTTTTTTTTTTTATCATTCTTTATTCTTTTTCAGATCAGCGTCAATTCAAAATCTTGAAGAAACGACGCCGTAATAACTGTCACACATGCCAGGAGGTAATCTACGGAGACGGACGACGGCAAACAGCGGACGAAAATCGAGGCCTCCTCATCCTTCGCCGTCGCCAAGACGACGTGGGCCGTCAAAACAGTCCAAGTCCATTAAGATATTGAAGCGATGCTCTTCAGAGCCGTGTCTTTGGAATGGTGTTGGTGTTGGTGTTGGTAACGGTGATGGAGACGAAGATGGAGATAATCACAAGCCAAAGGGTTTTGGGTATGAAGCAGAGGGAGTTTTGTTCAGGCCAAACACTTGTACGGATGTTTTCTCATCGTCATCTTCTTTAATGGCTTTCTCTCCTCAGAGCAGTCTTGAGGTAAAGTATAAACATAACATTGTCAACTCATCAAATTTTCAGTTTTGATGTTTAATTTGTTCTTTAAAAATCTGTGTTTTGGTCCAAAAAGGTAATGAAAACCATAAAAATGTGGCCGCCCTGAAATTTTGGCAAAACCAACTACAATCTGTCTCTTGGAATTTGAATTTATAATCCTTAGTTGATCTGAGAATATTTTTTTATTTTGTAAATGGGTTGTAAAATTGTGGGTGCAGGGATATAGGAGGGATGCAAAAGTGGTGGTTAATGTGACCGTTGAAGGAAGTCCAGGTCCAATCAGGGCTATGGTTAAATTGGGATCTAGAGTAGATGAAACAATTAAGCTTGTTGTAGACAAGTATAATGAGGAAGGAAGGAGTCCTAAGCTTGATAAAGACTCCATTTCATCATTTGAGTTGCATCAATCTTATTTCAGTCTTCAAAGTAAGTTACTACGACAATAAATTCATTCAGTTTCTTTGTTTGGTTGCAGTTTGATTTCTATATATCAGATAATTATTCAATTGGGTTTGTGATTTGTCATTTTATTTGTTTGCTAGTGATTTTGACATTCTCAAAAGTATTACCAGATAGCAAAAACACGCATTTGTTTGGTAGTTCTTGACTGAAATATTGAAAAAAATGTTTTGGGGGTTAAAGGAGCAGTTGAGATTTTTTTTTTTCCAATCTTAGGGGAAGCAAAGTATGTGGGATGCTTAAGAAATACCTTGTTATACATGGTTTTAAAAAGAATTATTCAGCAGAAGTACTTCTTCTAGCATGTCTTGTATTGGAATATGAATACACATTCATCTATCTCTGATGAATTTTTGGTTTTGGTTGAATAGGTTTGGAGAAATCAGAATTAATAGGAGATGCTGGTAGCAGAAGCTTCTATCTTCGAAGGAGCAGCAGTAATCGTAGTAGCAATGAAGCACAACATTCAGGTTCAGAAATTCCTCATGTGAGAGCCAACGCTCCACCACCTGCGTTTTTACTCCCAAATTTCATCGCCAGGAGAGCGGGTAAAATAGTTAGAAGAGTACAAAAGCTTTGGAGGGTTATAATCTGCATGCAATGATGATAATGACCCGAAGATCACCATTAATGTTAGAGTAACAGAGCATTTTTTTTATCGTGTTACTATAACAACAATTGCCATTTTGGGACCGTAATTGTTTATATAGTCTATATTTTTTATCAACACTGTAAATCCCACCTCTTGAATTGCTAATGCAACTTCGTACCGTCGAATGAAATATTAGAAGATTAGCTCATTATTTTAATTGGTTAATGGTTATGTGCAACTCTGTATTGGGGCTTGTCAAATTTGTACAGCATCCTGTCACTTGACAGTGCTTATAAATTCTGGGGGCAGTAATAAATGAAAGAATTATTTTTCCCCTCTCTTTTAACTCTTGCGAACATAGCTTAGTATTTCCTTTTTCTACCTAAAGTTTGAACTATTTCAAATAGTATACTGAACTTTACGGTCAAAAAGTTGCCGTCAATAGCCTCCATGGCTCCATTAGCGACTGTTAACATTGTTTGCGTTGCATACATTCTCATTACAGGAAGGAAGAAGATTCTCAGCTCTTCTGAGCCATTCACGTTGCTTATATACAACCACACAAGCTTACGTTTTTCTCTTCATTTCTTTTGAATTTTGAATCTTTTGTCATTTCTTTTGAATTGTAAAGTTGTTTACTTTTTGTGTCAACTAAAGTTTTGATATTCGTACTCTTATACAGTACTAAAATTTTGGACATCGTTAATCATAATATAGAATAGATTTTTTTAAAGAATAAATAAATAAATATTTTTTTAAAGAATAAATACAAACTCATCCTTAGATGTCCATCTGTTAATTTATCGGTTAGATAAATATGATATAAAATGGAAATGTATGTCATCAATTGTGATTGAATATTATGCTTCTAAGCGCATGCAGTGGGCGAATTTTACAAACATGGTCGGCTCCATTTCCATAGCATATAAAGGTAAAATGGCCGACTTTGTCAATGATGTCATTTGGTCTTTTCGAGGGATCAAGAGTCAAATTATTGATAATATTTTTTTTTATACGGTGGGAATGCAATATTTAAATCATGACATTTAACCAGTTCATAGGATCAGCCTCATATATAATTATTTAATATATTTAAAGATAACTTAATATTATAATACAAAGATCATTAAAAATTTTTAATTAATTTAAATTTTTATAAATAATACATCTCTAAATTCAAATATAAAATCAATAAAAAAAATAATAATTTAATATATCTTTATCCACCTAACCATCTTGAATATTAATAATATTACATTCACATACTTATATTGGTTTCCTAATAATTTTCAATGGCTCTCCTTATTATACTGCATCAAGGTATTACATAACATAATTTAAAATCATAATTTTTGACATAACTCATGTAATATAGAATATAAAATTATATATTTAGATTGACTAAAAATAATAGAATTATTACACAATTAATAATCTATAGTGTTTGAATAGAGTGTTTTTAATATGTAAATTTGTTTATTATACTATTAATTATTTAAATAATTATATTATATCAACTCATTTATAATATTATAATAATAAAAATATTTAGTTATATATAAGATAAATATAATTAGTATTTAGTTAGAAAATATTGTAATAGTATTTGAGTTGTTATTATTATTATTATTATTAAACAAGTCAAAGTTTTGATTGACCTAAAATACATGTATCTTTATTTTACATTATACCATAATTCAAACTCTCACCTTTGTATGTAACATTAATGCTATGCAAAGTCGCACGTGTTACCTAACCGTCCATGTAACACATGCGGAGGCCACTTTCTCCTCTATAGGTGTTTATTGGATTGGAATCGACCGTTTTGGATCGGGTCAAATCGGATTAAAAAATTAAAGAGGATGAAATTGATCCGAACAAATAATCATAATAGACTAATTTTATGGTTCGTATTTAATAGAATCGATCCAAAATTGAGAACGAAATAATAACGAATCAAATCGAACCGAATCAATTTATTAAACGATTCTAATTTTATATTGGTTTGAGTTAAATTAATTTTTTTAATTTAATTAAAATATTTTTTAAATTATAAAAAATACCTCTAATAATATAAATTAAAATTTATAATTAATTAAAAAATATTAAAAATGAAGGTATATTATAAAAAATGAAAGAATTTTTAGAAAATTTTATTAAAATTTTTTAAAAATTTTATTTTCTGAATTGTCAATTCAATTCGGACTGACTTGTCAGGTTGGACCCATGATTACGGATTCAAATGATTTTAGACCAATTTCAATCCAAGTTACTAGTAGGGCTGTCAAACGGGTCGAGCTGGATTTAATCGGTCCGGATCATTTCGGGTCAAGTACTTAAGTGGGTCAAGTTGGATTGGCCCATTTAATAAACAGGTTGATATTTTCAACCCTAATCCAACCCGTCGGACTACCGGATTAAACAGGTCAGTCTGTTTATATTAAATAAATTAATTAATTAAATAAATAAATAAATAAATAATAAATAATTATAACTTTTAAAAAAATTTAAAAAATTAATAAAACAATAAAAACACTATAAATATATAACAACAAATATTTTTAATTAAGTTTTTTAAAATTAAAATATTATTATTATAAATATATAATAAATATTTAATTAAAAAAATATTTTTAAATATTTAATT
>JAVXUL010102708.1:0-19602 GCA_035590515.1 Trichilia minutiflora | reverse complement strand
TAATTAGGCCCCACACGAGCCTCGAATTACACCCACAACTACACGGGATATAAAATAAACACCGACGTCCGAACTGGATGACTAGGAAATGACAAATATACCCTTGGGGTGATATACGGGTCGTTACACTTGGATTGCATAAAATTCAAATTGCAATATTTGGATTGGTTTGAAATTTCACCTCAAACCAATCTAAACCGAAAACGCCCACCCCTATATATACATACATACATACACACACACACATACATATATTCATACATACATACACACATACATACATACATACATATATACATATATATAAAATTACAAATAATAAAAATTTATAAATTAAAAAATAATTTTCATAATATAATTATACAAATAAAAAAATTAAGACCCAATTTAAATAATAATTAATTAAATATCTCTTTATATTCAAAAATTTAAAATATCATTACAAATAACAAAAATTTATAAATTAAAAAATAATTTTTATAATATAATTATAGAAACAAAAGAAATTAAAACCTAATCTAAATAATTTAAACCTCTAAATTACTCACGGTCTTAAATTTTCACAACTTAAATTAAATTATATTTGATCGAATATTTATTTTATAAAAAAATATTGATGATTTTGTGATGATTAGGCTTTCAATTTGATATTTTGTAGAGAAAAAGGAAATTAAAAAAAAAAGAGCTAAAAGAAAATAGATGGGAGAAGAGACAAAATAAGAGAAAAAAGAAGGGTTTAGGTTTTTAAATAATATTTTTATTATTTGTAAATTTATTAATAAAATATATACTAATAGATATTTTTTTTAAAATTTTTTATTTATTATTTTTGTCACAATATTTAATAAAAGGATACAAAATTGACTAAAAAAATTAAAGTTAAATTATTATATTTTTACCTTTAATTTAATAGAAATCATCTTAAAATATTTATGCTGATTTCTTAATAATAGTAAAAAATCTATGTTATTTTATTTAAATTATTAATTTATTATTCTACATAGATAAGATTATTTTTAATATTTAAATAGTTTAGTTAGTAACGTATTATATAAATAGTATAAAAATTAGTTGTTCTTATTTAAAATAATCAAAACTATATTAAATGAGAATAAAGATATATATTTTTTCAGATATATATTCTTTAAAATTATTATTTCATAAGATAATTTTATAATTTAATTAAATTAAAATAATAATAATAATCAAAATTTTAAAATAAATTATTAATAAAAATAAAATACCTAATAAAAATCGATATTTAATTTATTAATATTTAATTTTAATTTTAATTAAATTGAATTTAAAATTTTAAATTTGATTTTAATTTTAATTAAACTAAAATCCTATTTGTTAAATGTTTAATTTTGAATGATATTTTAAAAATCCGAATTTTTTAATCAATTCTACTTAATCCCCAAATTTACATCATCATCATGCCATTCCGATCTGCTACATCCGCACGTGGTGTTGTCTCGGTATATAATAATTAAATCGGTATATAAAACAATAAATAAACACACTTTAAACTCGCCACGTGCGCCTGCTTAACCAGAGTTAACTCCAAATCCAACAACTTCATTTCAATTTTCTTCGCTATAAATAAAAAAATGCCAAACAGGGCTCGTAATTCGAACGTCAACATCCTCTCCTCCTTAACCCTCTCTCTCTCCCAAAACGCACGCGTTTCGGCGTTGTTTGTTCTTCCATGCAATACATTGACAGCAGATAAACCCTCGACTTACAGGTAATCTCTCTCTTTCTTTACACAATTGTTTCTGGATGAGTTGGACAATAAATGCTTCCTTGATCAGTGATCGGCTTTTACGATTATACTGTTTTGTCATTTCTGGCTTTTAAGATCTTCTCTGCCATTTTTGTCTCTCAAGTTTAATAGATACAAACTTCTCGCTCGCTCGCTCTCTTTCTCATACACACTATTATTTGTACTGCACTGGTACTGTTACGCTCTGCTTTGTCGACTGTCGTCAAGCAGTAAATTCCGTCTTCTCTCTGTTTGTATTTTCTGTTTTGATGATAAGTATTTTTTATTTTCCAATAACACGAGAGAAAACGCATCGTTTTCGGCGAGATGAGTTGGGAGCGAAAATCAGTTTGATGAAGACCGGAGACTTTGAAGCGGTGTGTTTACAAATGGTGAATGTTTCTTCTTATATGCTGTATCTATAACTATTGTCAAGGTCTGGTACGAATCGCCGTCGTTTTGGCTTTTTTTTTTTTTTTAATTTTTTGGTTAAGCTTGAAAAGCTGGCGACTCTTGTGATTTCTATAGTTTTAAGTCAAATCTTTGCCGCTAGTTACTCATCTGACGGTTGTTTTTCACTTTGACCAGAGATGATGTGATATAAATAACTCGCATTACAACTTTTTCTTTGATGCAGAGACGGAGAAACGTTGATTCAAAGGAGTGTGAGGTACTACACCGAGTAGTGTGACTCATTCTTCAACGAGTCGTTAATCCTTTCCAACTTCTTGAGAGATTCAACGATATTTTTTTTCGGAGAAAAGTAGCTACAAATTCCTACCATGAGAGGTTCTTCAATAAACAGGAGACTCGTTGTTCTTGCTTTGGCTGTTGTCGGTGTAATGCTCTTCTTTCAATCCCTTCTTTCAGGTTTGTTATCGTAACTTTATGTAAAAAATGTACGTTATAATGCAAGTTGCTGAGATGCAGACATTCCTTCATTTATTTAATGTTTTCAATAATTGTAGTTTTTGGTCGTATTGGTCTAGTTTCCCCAATCTTTTAGGAACATGAGGGTCTTATGATTCTATTTTGTTATTTTTTATTGTTTAGTATTCTTGTTCTTTCCTGTTCTTGTCTTCTTTTGGAGAATTAAAAATCTGATTAAAACATTTTTTGTGTTAATAATATTTTGTTGCAGGAGATCTGAGCGATTTAAACATTAGCTCGAGTTCAGATAGAGAGAACTACACGCTTCACGGTCCTCATCGCAAGCTTCTACGCCGTGGTAAATATACCCACCAGCCATTTTTTTCATTCGTTTTCTTGTTGAATAGGAAATGGTGAGTCGTGAAATAAGACGAATTTTATTATGAAAGCCCCGCTGAGATGCGTACGATTTCTCGTGTCAGAGGCGCACGTCTGTGTTTCTTCGTTATGCTTGATTCTAACAAGCATCGTTAGTGACTTTTTTTTTTTTTTTTTTCATATTTTTTGGTGTGGCCCCTGTAGCGGTCTACCAAAGAGGATAACTATGACTATTTTTGAGAGTATCTTTTCGAGGGAATATTAATATGTCATCGGCTATCATTGCCCTTTTTTAGCACCTTTTTTGCTTGATTCTGTGACCGGTTTCATTCACTCTGTATCATGTGCACAATAGCAATCCATGATTGCTAGCTGGCATTAACGTTAATAATATTTAATAAATAAAAAAGGAAATAATAATTTAATGTGAAACGAAATTTTCAATAACTAAAAAGCAGCTAAAAGTTTAGCACGATCATTGTATCCCCTACGGCTTCATTAGCCTTTTGGGTTGAATCTGTCTCGTCTTCGCCCTCCAATAATTCCTGTGAATCCCTTCCAAAAAGTGTATTTTGTCTGTAAAGGCCTCCTGGATTGGTGGGTTTGTAGGGGTCTTTTACATTGGAAATGTTTCTTTTTACGCATGTCACCCCATTTTTAAAACATTTGCCTTTTCACTATCTGAATCGATTAACGAATTAAGGGTCCCTGTTTGTTGTTTTGGTTTGTTTACGTGGGCTTTCAATAAAACAGCTCCAACGGCAACGAAGGAACCAGACAGAATATGGGGAGAGAGATGCAGTACGGCAGATATTGTTATCAACCAAGGACCTACAGCTCCACTTCCAAACGGCATTCCAACCTACACTGTTGAAATTATGAACGTTTGCGTAACTGGATGTGTTATATCTAGGATTCACTTCAACTGTGGCTGGTTCAGCTCTGCTTATCTCATTAACCCAAAGATTTTCAGGCGCCTCAGCTACAATGATTGTCTTGTTAACAATGGTAAGCCTTTGCTCAACGGCGACACTATCTCTTTTCAGTACGCCAATACTTTCCTTTACCCTCTCTCCGTTTCCACCGTAGTATGTTCTTAAATCTTAATAACGGAGGTAGCAACAAACTCAGTAGCAATAACCCAAAAAAATTAGTGATATAAATTTCATAAAGCAGGACTAGGTAGCTTAGATAATTGATATATACCCAGAGTTACCCATGTGTATTTTTGTGGTTCTGCTTTTGCTTTATGTTGTTTTTGTTAGTGATATGATACTACTCATCTGTTTTGGGGGATTGATTGGAAAATTTACACACTGTAAAGGGTGTTTTTGTGAGTTCACTGGTGGAAATAGGAGGAACACAAAGTGGTGGCTAGTGACTTGGTATTTTTTTTTTTTTATGTCAGCTTATATCTGTATATAGAATTATATGGTATATTGGTTGTTAAAATGCTTGGAACTCAAAGGAAGGGATGTGACAATTTCTCAACTGTGATTGGAGGAATGGTTGTCTATTTGTGATGTTGACGTGAGAAAACTATGGATTTTGCTTATATGACTGTTGTGATTGTATTATGGATTGCGCTGGATATTCATATAGCCTCATGTTGACAACTTGACATCTTGAAAACTGACAAGGGTATTCAAGAAAATTGAAAATTGAAAATTGACGATGTAAACGTTCAAAATCTTGCAATTGAGAGATCATGAATAATGTGTTGATAACCATTTTTCGTATATCTAGCATTTTTATGGTCAATTTTGAGTTCTCTGAACCCATACAAAAAAGATCAGATGTATATAATAACGGAGTGACATTTTTCTAAATAACCTCATTTTTGCCATTTTTGTGTAATAAAAAACGTTTAAACGGTTGATTGGAGCAAATCATCTGAACATATATACATAGACTAGTGTCTGTCATCAATCTGCAGTTACTAACTTGGTTTCAGTTTTGAATTTCAAAACGAGTTGTCTAATATACCGTCAAAAACTTAATTCGAATATGGTCCAAATTAATTAATTGGCGGGTGAAAAGAACTTTTAGGTCTTTTTGGTGGAATTACTTAACAAAGACAAATGTTATCTGTGTAGGGTGGTTAATTGAAGTTGACAGGTGGTTTGATCTTTAATAATGGCATCAAGAAATTAAGTATTTTTAATTATGAATGAATTTATTATGAGTAATTTAAAAATTATTATAATAAAATCATTATAAGAAATATATATATATATATATATATATATATATATATCAAATGTTGTACACCAAATTGGGAGTGATTTTTATAATAAGATTTGAAATGTTGTGGTCAATATTTTAAATTTGAATTATTATAATATTTTTTATTGATATGTTAAGGTGAATGTTTTAATTTATTTTTTTATTTGATATCATTATATATGATTTTTATACAAGTGTCTAATAATTAAGGATAAAATTATATAATTTATATACGATCACGAAATATGTAAAAATAGGTATTTATCCTGTATGTATCGTGTATGTGACTGAACATCAAAATAATAATTATGTATTAGGAGTTTTGGATTAAAAAAAAAAAGTCAACGCAAACAAATTAGGAGGATTTAGTAAATGAATTAAATTCATTTACTAGAAGGATTGTCATGTGTCACTCTCCATTGCAATATGGAATGTTTGCTTCCCTTGTGCATCGTCCTGCATGCAGATCCATGTATTTCCCATACCATTCTTCTATTTTTTTGAAAACTTCGAAAACCATTTCGACCTTGCTTTAATTATCCAACAAATATTTTTGTGGGCCCCAAAATTCGGATGACTAATTGACGTCCGTCCTCCAGTACACTAATTTCTATATGACCTCTTAATTTAAATATTATTAAAGTAAACTTTAAAATTTAATTAAAAAAATATTTTAATTTTATTAAAATAAGAAATATTTATTTGTATGTTTATTTATTGACTTTTTTATTTTAAATGTTTTTAGATATTTTATTAGAAAAATAATTTAATTATTACGTAGATAACAAAAGCTAGAATTTAATGATACAAATAAATATTAAATTAATTATACTGAAAATATAAAAAAATAATATTTTTTATTTAATAAAATTAAAATATTGATTAAATTTTCAAATTTTAAATACTATTTTTTCTTAATTTTTTATGTGTAAGATTATGTAAAAGTTTGTTGATAAACTGTTTAATTTTGAAGAAACTTGTTAAGTTTCGGAAATCTATTGTTTGGAAAACTCGCTTATCCTGAATACGAAATAAAAATTTTGGTTTATGGTTTGAAAAACTTGTACATCTCAAACAAAAAAAAAAAGAAAAAATTTGATGGTCGTGTTATTTTATTAGACAAATAAAAAAATTATTATTATAAGTACCACCGTTGATAAAATATTAAACCAATAAAATTGACCTCGAAATTTAAAAATTTTCCCCATCATCGTTTGTTTCTAATCAGTGCTAGAACCCAACTAAAAATCTTTTTATCTTCGATTAATATTGAAGTAGCTCTTCTCTCCTCCTTATCGAGTTTTAACAAAAATTAAAATATTTTACAAAAGATGATTTGAATAATTTAATTTAATTAAAAAAAAAGATGATTCTTAACATCAATAATGATATTAATAGTAAAATATTTACATAATTTATTATATTTTAAAAATATTAAAAATATCTATAAAATACTTTAAAAGTTGGACAAGTACCTAAATCGTAAGTAAAAATTGCGTCACTCACTTCTAAGGACTGATGCTAACGTATAAACATAACTTCGTCTGATGCATATCATGAATAAGGTACTATCACACCAAGGGTCGAGATATACTAAGTTGAAAAATAAAGTGTTAAGTGATGGGTTATAGTTTAAGAATGAGTAAGTGTGGGTGGCAAACAGAGTTTTACCTCCCCGTACAAACTTGGTCGAGGATTGGAACCATCCTCTTGATAAATCCAAGAATAGACAAAACCAGCAAAACATACTCCAATGACACGAGAAGTCTAACTTTGGGTGGAAGCACCTAACATGCTTACAGGTCAAAAGCTATGCATAAACTAATGACCTATAACAATGGTATCAAAGACAAAATGAGAGGTATTAAGCGAGCATAGAACTCAACTCTCGTCGATTACTGAGAAAATCTCTCCTTAACGACAAAACACAAAGTGACATGAGATTACTGAGATTCTCTAGTGCTGAGACCAGACAAAGTTACATGAAAATACTATTACGAGTGGAAGGAATTTTCAAGAGAATGAAGACAAGTTGGACTGGAAAAATGGGTTGTTCATGAACTAGGACTGAGAGAAGTAAGTAGGATAAAAATCTCTAAAGACAATTTGATTGACGAAAAGAAGGGTGTTTTATCAAAAGTGTAAGGAATATTGGTGGGACACCAAACCACATTGAGTAAGGAAAGGAGAATCATTTTATCCTATGCACGAGGACGTGTATGATTTTGGATAGTAGTAGTTTGTCACACCCCCAAGTGTTGAGATATGCTAAATTGAGAGGAGAGTTAAAGTGTTAAACGAAGGCTTCTAATCTAAGAATGGCTGGATGCAGGTGGCAAACGAAGATTTGCCTTGCCGTACAAACTGGTCTGTCCTCCTGGTGAACCTAAAGCAAGATGAAACCAGTAAAATGTACCAAAATGGAATGAGAAGACTGACTTTAGATTAGGAGCACCCAAGATGCCTATAGGCCAAAGGCTACGCATATATTAATTATAATATTTTAAGTGGTTTTGCCAATTATGGTATCGATATCCAATTTGCAACCTTAGCTAACAAGGATTCTCATTTATACTAACTCTGATTTGATGTTCTTATGGAAAATACTCTCGAAGCAAGTTGGTAATGCAGAGACAAGACATACGGAAACAGAGAAACCTAGATTCTCTACTTCATTTATATAGAACGAGAATGACTAAACATTCTTATACAAAATTTGCTACCTCCTACAATCATATAGAAAATGAAATGATTTAACTAGAAATTACCCTCCAATTTACATTTTTACCGAACCTTTTCTACACAAGCTACTACTAGAAGAAACATACCATCAGTTTTAAGTTTCACTTCAAGCCATAAAGACTCAGGATATCTAAACCAAATCCTGATAAAGGCACCACCACTATTAACGTTGTGATCTGGTACTTGGAGACCTCATCTTTTCAAGCAGCTTAATCTTGTCTAGTAACTCTTGGATGGTATTAGACGCATCCTACAGGGAAGAACATTATATACACGAGTTCATCCTATTCTAGGATATAACAAGAAAAGAAAGAAAGAAAAGAGATCAGAGAGCCTTATATTGGAAAAAATTATACCTTCATCTTCTTCCTCAAATTCTCCTCTTCCCTATCTCGACGGTCCCTCTCCTCTGAAAATATATCTATTAGACTCTCCTGTTCCTTGTTCAATTCGTCAATTTTTTGTCGTGCCTCTTGGAGCTGCCAAAAGACCAGGCAGAATTTTTTATGAAAATGAGGAAAAATTTTCGGTGCCTTCCATATATATTTAGCTAAAAAAGTATGAAATCATGCTAAATATATTTCTACATCAGCACTCATTCATTGGATAAGCCCCAACAACATATCCCCGAGTCAATAAATCACAACATTGGTTACAGCTACAGCCAAAAGCCAGATCCCATGATAACTCCACTATACCAAGGACAAACAAATAATAACTAAAGAGCAAGATAAATGCATACAGCACCAACAAAAATTGATATAGTAATGGCACATACCTGATCTTCAAGTGATCTACATCTGTGTCTTTCACCTAGAAACTCACCTTCCTTTTTCTCCAATCTAGAAACAGAAACAAATTTAATATGTGAAATTGGGTCACAAATTTAATGGACTAACATGAGAAACAAAACTCAAGTTTCAGGACAGAGTAAAAACCTTAGCTTTAATTCATGATTCTCTTGCTTCAACTGATCTAGTGTAGTACTTGTATCAGAGTTTGAAAGGAAATGCTCTTGGTAGTTAACATCACCTCCCTGTGAGTTGAAACAAAAGCCGTCAGAAAACCTCCTTACATAAAATACAAATAGCACCTACAGCCATGAAGAACCCATTGTATACGTTATCGCATGGACACAAAACTCAAGACTAAAACACAACATATGGAGACAACAGAGAGAAGAGAGAAACAGAGGAAAAAAACTTGAAGACAACCTTTGACTGTGATTGCAAGGATGGTCGAACAGAACTTCCACCTGAAGCATCATCTTGTTGAGATCCACTATCTTCCAAGCACAAAGATGTGTGAGTCCTACGCAACCCATCTTTCCCAAACGATATCTCAGCTGGGAATATATTTTGACCACTGCCATTAGCTCCAGGTGGTCCAACACACCTATTATCATCACTAATATCCTCTACAGAAGGCAACAAAGATGCAGAATATCTTGTCGCAGGCTTCATACTAGTTTTCCCTTTGCCAGACACATGTCCATTCCGATCTTTACCATTAATTGTTTCAGGAAATCTTTCAGATTCTTTTCCATCCTGTCTCTTATTTGAACGCAAGTGATACTTGTCTGAATATGATGAATCTGTTATCTTGCCATTGGAGAGAGAACTCCTCTTAGATAGAGAGGATACCCGTAGATGATAATCAGGAGAATTTTCTATGCAGTTGAGACATATATTAGTGAAAAATGGAAGTGGCTTACAAATTGCAAGTGCTGATTTTGTTAAGTGCAGCAAACAATCCAAATGTATAGGAATATACCTCCATCTTCAGCCCCACTTATACGTTTCTTTTTATTACGTCTCATAGCATATCCAATATGATGGCAATTTTCGCTCCTATATATAGGAATGAAACTTCAGAGACAACTCAGGAACCTAGAACCACCAGTTACTAATTAAAGCTGGAAACAAAGACCACTGACCAGTAATCCTTTTGCATTTGAATTAACCGCGCCTCAAGTCTTGCAAGAACAGTTGTTCTTTCAAACCCCTGCTTATCATGAGCAGGTTCAACAAAATTAGCTTCCAAGACGCCTGTCAGCAGTGAGGCAAATGCATTAGGAGTGAGATCAGGTGAACTTATTAATAGAAACCTGTGACTTTAATGCAGACACAATCACCTATAACTCCACGACCATCACTTCCAGCAGCATTCCAAAGCCTCCAAAATGGCTGAAAACACATCCAGCTTCTAGTAAGAATAACTTAAAACGGTTTTTGAATAGAACCAAATAGGTACATCAGGTAAACTATAAAGATTCCCCAGACCTAAGTATGTTTTCATACATGCCAAAATTATTTCTAGGAGAAATAATCACTTAATGAATAATATGATATAGGATGTAAAAAAGTCTTCAAAATCATCAGCTTCTAAATAAATAAAAGATAATTAGTATTGCAATTCTACTAAGCAGTGTTTGACTATTGCCTATCCGTATTGAAAGGAAAAAAACACAGATAAAGAGATAGACAGCATTTAGAAAGGAAAAAAATATAATGTCTTTTAATGCGGAAACAAGTTTTAGAACCACCAAGAATTGAAAAGATGGAAACAGAGTTTTGAAACAATAAAAGCGCTAAGAGGAAAACCACCCTAACACTCAAAAACTGTAAGACACTAAAGTCATTTGGGTGAAAGTAAATGGCAAAACTGAAATCAAAAAATGTCTTAAATAATAATCATTCATCTCTATTATCACAATCATTAAAAAGCAATGTAGAATAATTGTGTTCAATAAAATTAGTAACATTGACTCCAAAAAATATGGCACACAATCTGTAACCATGCTCGCCTGTCATAGTGGACACAAACATAATGCACATTCAAGTACAGCAAAATAGCTCTAAATGAGAAATCTTCACAGGGAAAGAATGCCACACCAACAAGAATCTGCAGTTGATGTCAGACCAATTAGAAGTCAATGCACAACAAACCTTGATGAGTCGATTTTTATGGTAAACATTGAACCCTTGAACATCAATGTGATACTTCGCGTCCTTCACAAACCCGACCGTAACAACAGCAGTCATCTGATGAAAACAGATGCATGCAGTCAACATCAAATTAACACGTCCATCAACTATATGTAAATTTCACTGTGAAGCATTACATTTAAATCCTTAGTGATCCCATCAGATCCAGGATGTGGCCGATACTTAATCTTCCTGGACATCATCATATCGTTCACTATATTGTGGTGGTCAACATCTTTGCCGCGCAGAATGATCCGAAAGCTAGGAGGAAGTCTTAAATAAAGTATTGAAGCATAACTCTGGAAATTGACAAGGAACAAATTATAAAAAAATCAAGTAGCTGAATCTTTTTTATTTCATTTCCTTAATCTCCTTGTTCATACTCATCTGTTCTCAAGTCAGTGTATGAATCTATGATGGCACAAATTCTTAAAAACGCCACTTAGTCAAATGTTGTGACTGGCATTACATAAAACTATTGGGATTTATACTAGGAAACAGTTAATCAAGTTAATAATACAAAAGCATGTTTGGAATAGTTACCCTTAAGGAATGTCTATAAGTCAGGAAATGCCTAGAATTGGGATACTTGTTTGCCATTTGTATATGCTTCTCATCTCGGTTCACCCCCCTAAGCTGGATATCCTGCCAAATCAGAAATTTGCTTCCAAGATAAAAGGTCAGGACATCATTTGAATTGAGTAACAAGATAAAGAAACTGATCCAAATTTAGAACAAAGGAGATTGGACATGTACATGTTTATCAGCATCAAAATCGAGTTCGAGAAGTCCCTGATCATCCTCCCAAAGATTGTATATAATTATGCGTGTCCCATGATCTCTCATCAGATTAAACTACAAAGTAGAGAAGTAAGCTAAGCCACAATCATATCTTGACAATAATAGAGGACCCAAATACAAAAACAAGCAGTTAAGTAGCTTAGTTCACAAAAAGGAAAAAAGAAATGACAATACTTATGGATACACACTATACAAGAGGAAAAGTGCAAACTAAATGGCAATAAAATTAAAATATGAGACATTGTATGCATGTGCACACATGCATTATTTAAGATGTATAGTCTAAGTTTAAATGCTTAACAACAATTATTCCAAACAATTACAATTTATGCTTGTACTTTCCAATAGACAAATAAACTTCAATTCAACCAAAACATGTAAAAGTAACACCTAGAATGTTTTTAATGGAAGAGAAAATATACTAACTTGAGAGCAAACATAGGCTACTAAATTTCATTTACCTAATATTTTCTTAAATAATGAATTATTCTTGAATTAATTTGTTAGAAAATTTACAAAAGAGTGAATAAGCTGCTCTCAAGAACAAAACCACCCAAAAGGTTATGACCATACAAGTAGAGATCAAGATGTCATAAAAGCTTATTCAGCACCATGTTCAATTTCCGCTAGTGTATTGACTAAGTTAAAAATATTTTGTGTTCGTTATCCAGAAGTATGTAGCTTTTGTATTTGCTATTTTGTTTGTGCTTATATTTGATCTGTGTGGGGAGGCATGTCATTGCTTAAATGCAATGTGGTAATCTTACCTATCAACTTAAACTTATGTCTTAAGTTTAACACACTGCCTAAGAAAAAAGCAATAGCTTGAAATCGATTAAGTTGAAAATATTCATATTACAGTAACACAATACCACAAACTTTGTTCTACAAAAAAGAAAATATAAATAACCTGATGGAGCAGGTCTACTTCACTGGCGAATGGAGACCATTGGATTATCGTTTCGACATTTCTGCTCCAATCACCAGAGGAAGATCGAACCATCTTCTCCCATTCATGCCCACTCTTTTCATAGTCAAGCTTTTCATTTCAATTCACAGAACAACAATCAAAAATGTAAGATGTGAAAATAGGTTCCATGGGTACTTCAAACAATAAGAAAATGCACAAACCACACTCAAAATCAATGTATTAAAGTTTTAGCTATAATAATGTCGTGAGAAGATCATAGTTACCGGTAATTAATGACCACCATGAAACAACGTGAATTACAGATTTATAAGAAAGTACATCATGCAACCCCAATTTTTAACAATCAAGCAACAGCAAATGGCAATGGATAGGCCCCAAATTCAGTTTCTTTTATATTGGTAGTTCAATATAATGAACAATAAACATGTAATTGTTGTGGCAACACAAGACAAAACCATAAGCCAGCACAGAAATCATAGAAAAACACCAATCAGTGAGTGAGAGAGAGATAGAGAGAGAGAGTCACTAAAAAAACTAGTCAGCAATCAACAATTTATGCTTAAAAATCCATACTGTCATATTTGCAGACCTAAAACCTTTTAAGGGGGTTGATCTTATTAATTGATCAGTCCACACAGGAAACTATGAACTTGCATTAAATAACATGAATATGTGTGACATATTCCCATATGCACAAACTCTTTCAGTTGTTATTACCATTGGAACTACAATGTCTTCCTTTCCTGTGCTCCTCAAATATGTGTAAGACAGCAATCCAATACTTTGTGTAGTGCTAAACACAACAACAAAAAATTCAATTAGTTTAAAATACAGAAAAATCACACAAAGCAAAATACTCAAAAGTTTGATGTGCCAAACAATGCAACCACTAAATCTGTCCAGTATCCAAATGTCACCATTATTATATTAAGTATTTAAAAGAGAAGCACAGAAACCACATAAACAAATTGAAGACTAACCTTTTTCCATCTTTTCCATAACATCGAGAGAATACAATAACATCTGCCCCAAGTCTCATGGTACTTGTCTTAAATCCATTGCCATCTGATAAAAATAGGATATATATTGCAATGTATTCTACAACTACGAAATAAACAGATCCGAAAAAAAATTCCCATAAAAAGGTAGAAGTTTACATTGTCCAATAGTGTTCGCTATTTTGCTTTTCGCAGAATAACCAAGAGACATGCAGTGCCGCATTTTATCAGGATCCATGCCACCACCATTATCTGCGAAGCACATTGATGTAGGCATTAATGGATAACTAGAAATCAATTAATGCTAAGTTAAAGTCAAGTTCTAGTTCAAATGGGAAATTTTCTGAGTCAAGAAGAGTCTGTAATCCATGGTAAATAAAGAGCAGAAAATCTAGAAGTTGTAGATACACCCCAGAAACCCTAAAAGACAGTTATAAATTTGTAATCTACTACCATAAAAGATTAACAGATTGTACAAAATGAAATCAGAGTCGACACAAAATATCAGTGCGCTCTAAAATTTGTACAAGCTACTGTTCTAATAGTTTTTACATTTTTCATGCTTCAGAAACCTTGGTAATCCCTAAAATGTCATGCTTATTACTGAAACATAAGCAGGAGATAGGAACTTCAGAATTACAACTTTCTTTGATAATTTAAAGATGGTATGATGCATGCCATACCCTTAAGATGCTTACATTCAACAGAGACATCAGCTCAACCTAAATTACGGTAATAAAAACACCTTACAATAGTTATCATAATGATTTTCCTAGTACTGTCAAAAATATAAAATTAGAGATGGTCATAGGAGTAAAATTATCAAAATAAATCTTGTTTACTTCCTCAATCCAGGAAAATATGGAAGAAAGCACTTGAGATTCTCACAAAAAGGAAGCTAAACTCCTATGATGACAATATATATGCTCTCCTAGTCTCCTTGCACTTACTTCACTGATACACACTCAATCCATTATCCTCACTTCTAAGCCCAAGATAATACAATCATTAAATTGCAAATATTCTTAGATAAGAAACTAAAAATAAGTATTTAAAAAGTGGAAGAAGTATAAAGTTGAACAGGAATCCACAGCAGCCAAAACTCCCTAGATTGGATAACCAAAAACTATAAAAAAGCAATATGAATATCTCTGTGACATTTTGTGGTAAAAAACAAGAACAAAAACAAACCCCTGCCCCAACAACAAAAATACCGAGCTGATGTAACACAGATTTGGAGTCAGAATAATAAGGCAAAAGAAGTCTCAGATGTTTTGAAAAGGGATCAAAACTCACAGATTTTGGCTAAATTCATATTAGTTTGGCCCGCAAATAAGCACTTTTGCCATTTTCAAGAAAATTTTTGAAGCCATATATTTTTTTTTATGAAACTTAGATTTAAATGTTTCAGTTTCTTTGGTAGGATAATAATTATTATTTTAGCTAATAACTCATATTTTACCAAAAATGGCTTTGTATTACAGTAATTTTTCTCTTTTAAGATTATTAAAGGGCTGTAAAACTATACTTTTTATCATCTTCATTCTAAAACAGCTATTCAATTGTTTTCTTTGAAACTTGGTCTTCTTGCTTTGTCATTTGCACATACAAACTAGCTTCAAACTCATCTGAATTTTTTTTTTTTTAAAAAAGAAAGAAATAATTATTTTGAAAGTACTTACAAACACAGGTTAAAGAAGAGCAAAAATGCGAATTTTGTCCCACAAGGTAAAGACTTGGTTCTCAATTCTTTTCTTCCAAAAGACAACAACCTTGCTACCCAAATGACCCCAAAAAAGACTGAGGGTGGTGCTATCCTGTAGCATTTGGGCTTTCATTCCCATTCCAAAAATTGCAAGTATGACAGCTTACATAATTACACAAAAGGCCAGATTTTAATACCTTCAATCAGTAACATTCTGCTTCCGTCCTTCCTACTTTCAAGCATATCTATATTAACATAGGTAGCTCCATTGCATACCTGACACCAAGAACAAGGAAAACTATTGGCACTGGAAAAGAAAAAAAATGCACATCCTGCATCACACGGAAAGTATTTGACACGAATACCTCATCCAATGAGTTGTCCAAAAGTTCGGCAAATGCTGCAAACGAAAAGAATATAAGTCTCTTATAGAACAAGAGAAACCTATAGTGAGGCTAAGAAGAAGGTATTGTATAAAAGCACATACATTATCAAGATTTGTAGGCAGTAGCAAACTTACCTCCAAGAGCCCACTTATGACTGGTTGCATTGGAATGTAGAAATTTGGGATGAACCCTAACACGATCCATGCCACCTTCACATTCAGATGAAATATGAGATAACATATTAAAAATGTGTCCCTAAAATGGACAATGCTAAAGATGGCAGGAACATAAAAATGGATATAACAATTAAAAAACGAAGTTCCTTCTCTAATTCTTTCAAGGAAGTCGTAAGCATTTAAAACATTTGGAAGTACTTTTGGTGAAGAAGAACCATTCTTCTAGCACCATGCGAAGTAAAATCTATATATCTCATGTTTTATAATAAACTTAAAAAAAAATAAAAAAGACCCGCCTTGTATTTTCATCGTTGTTTACTAAGTTAAAGAAGCAAGTGTAGCCCCCTTGTGAACATAATCAAGCCCATCCTGCGCATTCAGTTATGTTCCATAAGTGATTAATTATTTCCTTCATCAAAGTATGATATTGTTACCTAGATGGAGATAAATGCTGTTTTCTTAGAGTGAATTCATCGTTTGTAAACTAATTAACAAGCTAATTAATCACAATAAAAATCCTTTCACAAGTGTAAGATTCTGCACTGCAAGGGACGATACCCAAACCAAAGGGAAACACCACTCTGATTAACCCAATAAGAATCACTATTCCTCATAGGAAGGTCAGAACTCAGAATCAGGCACACACATTGTAACTTGTTACAATTCAACTATTAATATAGTAATTTATATGCAAAACCCTTTCAGTAAAACGTTTTCTAAAAACTTACCCTCATTAGAATAATAATTTATATACAAACCCATTAATAAACTTACCCGAGGAGAATTCCCAATCACCCGATGGAGCTCCTTCGTAATCCCCAGCCTTCCAAAACTGCTTACAACTCGGTACTACTACACCCAACACCTTATCCTTCGTCGCTTCACGTTGCCGTTCCGGAGGTGGAAGTGGTTCCAGAAATCCCACAGGCAGCACCACCCCGAAATCCTCCATCTTCTTCCTCTTTTTCCTCGGCGCACCACTCGTACTCCCCGCTCTCTCAACGTCGTCGTTTTCCACATTATCATCGTCCGACTGCGACTCCGATTCCGACTCCGACTCACTACTGCTACTAAGATCTATGAGTGGTACAAGTTTGTTAAAAACGTCGTCGGGTTGCTTCGGCGGTGTCGTGGAAGAAGCTTCGACAATTTCTCGCTTTACATTAACATTCATAGCTATGGAGAAAATAGAAATCACAAAGAAGAATGAAAAGTGCTTTGAAACAAATTCAAAGTTCAAAAATGTTGAATCAACACAAAGACTAAACGTTTCGAGCGTTATGCTTTAAAATTTGTACAGACAAGTGTGTACTGTGGTTTTCACGAGCTTTGTGCAACAAGCCTTTTGTATGTTCATGTTCCAGTCACGTCAGGTAACTCCCAAATGTTTATTTTTGAAGAGGAAGAGAAGAAGAAGAAGAAGAGAGAACCAAAGGGCAAGATAAAAAGCAGTGTGTCTTAAAAACCGAGCAAGAGAGAGAGAGAGAATGAATGACAAACATCTGGCAAGAACCAAAAGTTTATGTTAAAATAATAGTTATATAATAATGAGATAAATTTACCATAAAATAATAATCGCAAAGCAAAGAAAGACGAATGGAAATCTTACGTTGGCTTTGGGTTGGGTTGGGCTTAGTGTGCGCATATACTATTTGAATTAATTTAATATAGAATTTTAAATTAAATTATATATTATAGTTTAAAAATAAATAAATTTAATTTAAACTATTAATATTTTATAAATTAATTAAATTAAATCATAAAATATGATTTAAAATAATTTATATTTATAATTTAGATTATATTATAAAATTAAAGATATAATAATTAATTATTATTAATTTTATAATTTTTCATAAACAAATTTTATGAAAAAAATTTTAATCTATTTATGAATAATTTTTTTATTAATTATTATTATATAAAAGATATAAAGATAAATCATATATAATTTTATGATAATAAATAAATAATAATAAAAATTTTATAAAATAATATTAAATAATTTAATTTGTGATTTCATAGTTTAAATAACGATTTAAAAAATATTAACCTATAAATCAATTCATAAATTTTTTAAATTAATTCAAACCATTAATTTTATGATTTACATTGATTTAAAAATATCTACCTTTAATTGAATTGGTGTAAGCTAATTCGTCTGTCCTACCCAGAATGCGTGCGTGCATTAACATGATGTACAAATTATTAGCCAATTTTCCTAATAGGTAAGTTTGTGTAAACTAATGGCTTTGTCCTATAAAATTAAAAAATGGATGGACGGTAATAATACAAATAGTTTTGTAGTTTTAAAAACTCAATAGAATAATTTGTAATAATACAAATAAATTACTTTTTTACATATTCACTCATTTTTTAGCTGGAAGGTGTAAACAGGGAGTGACAAAATTGAGGTTGTGAAAATAAAATAAAATAAAATAAAATAAAAAATGACTTGTTGTGTGCGAATAAATAAAATTATTTGACTTATATTATTTATTAAATTCGTAAATATATTACTTATTAAATTGAGTTAGTTTGTAAGCTTTGAATAACTTTTAGAGTTAATCTAATTTAACCAACTAACTTAACTTATCACATTAGGTTAATTTGTGAAATTAATTAAATTTAGTAAAAAAAACTTAACTTGTTAAGTTAGATTAACTTGTTTGACTAATCAAACTATATGTTTAAATAATAATATTTTAATTTTTAAATAAATATATATATATATATATATTTATTGTATTATACAATAAATTCAGTTACTTAACTAAGTTAAGTTAAGTTAAGTTAGTTAATTAAGTTGGGTTAATTCTACAAGTTATTTAAAACTTAAGTTAACCCAATTTGACAAGTAATGTATTTACTTATTTAATAAATAATATAAGTCAAACAAATTAGCTTAGTTTGACAAATTTAATAAGTAAAACGATTCTTATAAGATAAGAAATATTAGTCAAATAAATTAAGCAACTTGACCAAATAATGTAATTATTTATTAGACCAGTCATATAATTCTAACAAAAAAAGTGATTACTTATTAGACAAGTAAAATAATTCGAACAAATAACATGATTATTTATTAGACAAATAATATAAGTCGAACAAGCGATGTGATTACTTGTTGAATAAGTAATATAATTCAAACAAGCAATGCAATTACTTGTTGGACAAGTAATATAATACCAATAAATACACATCATACAAACACCTGCATATATATTAGTTTACTAACTTATACCCATGTGTTGACTGTATATCTCATGAATTGTTATATAAGTGTCATAAGCAATTCTTATAGTGAAAATAGTATATTTGATCCTTTGACTTGAGATCATCATGGTTCCCAACATAATGAATGATATATTTTGATATTTTTAAATATCATTTATAATAAGATGGATTATAAAAAAAATAATTGGATATATCATAAATCGTGTAGAGGGATATGCTTGATCAAGATAGAATTTATCTCTTCTATATAACAGAAGTGATATCTTTGAGCCTCTTTGATTTATTATAATTATTAAAATACATGACCATACTTAAATGCATCGATATGTGATATTGATGCATTTGATCAAATAATTATATTTAGGATATCAAAGAAATATGAATATTGAATTTTACGAGG
>JAVXUL010102689.1:0-19605 GCA_035590515.1 Trichilia minutiflora | reverse complement strand
AGAAGACGTCTGAACTATGGTATTCTTTGCAAAGACAAAATGATAAAAAGCAACATCCGACTTGTTATTTCAATTGCAAAGAATTATCAAGGAGCTGGGATGAATATCCAAGATCTTGTTCAGGTATATACTTTGTCTTTTATGCATCTAATTTTATTTATATACATATAAAGAAGGGATACGAACTTTGTTTAAATTTCTCAGCTTTGATGCTTGTAATATCTGAATATTCCTCATTAACTCACAGGAAGGATGCCGTGGCCTTGTTAGAGGTGCAGAAAAGTTCGATGCTTCGAAAGGTTTCAGGTTCTCAACCTATGCTCATTGGTGGATCAAACAGGCTGTTCGAAAGTCACTTTCAGACCAATCCAGGACAATCCGATTACCTGTATGTTTTCCTTTGAAGTTTTAGTGTTTTGTTCTGTAGCTAAGTTCTTTTAATCTTCTTTTTATGTTCTTATTGAGAAGAACATCGCTAATACTACTGCTTCATTTCTAATGGTTTTTGGGTTTACAGTTTCACATGGTAGAGTCAACTTATAGAGTGAAGGAAGCTAGAAAACAGTTGTATAGCGAGAATGGAAGGCATCCTGATAACGAGGAAGTTGCAGAGGCAACAGGGCTCTCAATGAAGAGACTTCATGCTGTATTACTCACGCCCAAAGCTCCAAGATCTCTTGACCAGAAGATTGGAATTAACCAAAACCTTAAACCTTCGGTCTGTTTTATTCTCATTCTGATTCACTCTTGGTTTGGCTGTTTCTTTCGTAGTCATAATTCTGTTCTAATTTGTGTCAGTTACTGACAGGCTCATGATATCTTTTTATCAGGAAGTAATTGCAGATCCAGAAGCAGAAACGGCTGAAGATTTGCTGATCAAGAAATTTATGAAGGAGGACCTAGAGAAGGTGTTGGACACGCTCAATCCAAGGCAAAAACAGGTTGTTCGGTGGAGGTTTGGGCTGGATGACAGAAGGATGAAGACATTGCAAGAGATTGGAGAATTGATGGGTGTCAGTAGAGAGAGAATTCGTCAAATTGAGTCTTGTGCCTTCAGAAAGCTAAAGAACAAGAAGAGAACAAAACATTTGCAACAATACTTGATTGCCCCATAAGCTTCATCTAATGAGTCGGCTATATTGAGGATCAACAAAGTTTATCTTGCTGTTCTTCTATGATTCATTCCTTTACTTCTTATTTGAGTTATTTCTCTAGCAACCAAACTGTACCTTTGCTCGAAGTACTAGAGAATGGTTGTGAATAGAAATAGAAAAATTTTTGAATTGACATCCTTTAATTCTTTGATGTACCAGAGATGAACTGCTTTAAAAGACACTGACCACAGAAGATTCAACTTGTCACCGATGACTCTTGTTTGATTGGCATATTGAACTTGGTAGTTCATTTCCAAAAATATTGTTTTGTTAATATCAAAATTTAAACAACAAAGAACAACAATGCATGATTTCCCAACAAAAAATTAAACAGCAGAACATAATTTGGCGGGATTCACAAACCGAAGTTCATGTCCAAATGAAATCATATATTAAGAAAAATTTACGTAATAAACACAAAGAAATAACTATCCGATTAAATCCGGATTCGGGGCAAATTCTGACCCGTATACCGATCTAATCTTTTCCCGGTCTACTTATTAACTTAAAAGCAAAGCAAAAGAATCTAAACAAACCGAGAAAACGAGCGTAGTAGGCTGTCAGGTCTTCATATTTAGCTTGGGTGGGGCTCTGTTTCAACTCGCTAGTAACTCAGTAACTCGTTACGTAACTCACCAAGTACTCGGGCAGAGTAGAACCAGTAAAGCATTCTACAGTTTGTTTCGTTTTTGTGAAACCGAGGTAAAAAGAAAATGAAAGTGAAGGGAGGAGGGAAGAGGAAGGTGTTAAACGACACCGTTGAGACCAATGATCGGTATGAAAACCAGGAAATCAGTGAATATCAATCAATTGATGTAACCGACGAGCATCGAGAAAATCAGGAGGAAGAAAAAGAGAAGGAAAACGGAGAAGAGGAGAATAATGAAGAGGATAACGAAGTGGAGGATGAAGAGGAAGAGGAAGAGGAAGACAAAGAGGCGCCACAAGATGGAGCTCACGAAGAGAGACCGAAGCTGGACGAGGGGTTCTTCGAAATCGAAGCCATTCGCCGTAGAAGGGTTCGCAAGGTCACTTTTTCTAGCTCCCTTCTTGGTAGTTTTCTCTGGAGCCAAACAGGGTTTCAAAAAGAAATGTTGGAATAAGTATGAAGGGGGGTTTCAAATTTGTTTAATTTTTTTTATTTGGTCCTAATTAAATTAATTATCTAATTATGAGGATGCATTTTATGCTCTGAACAACAACAGGGTCAGCTTCAGTATCTCATCAAATGGTGAGTTACCTTAGTCATGAAATTTATTGCTATTTTTTGAATATGTATTTTTGTTCTGTTGGTTATGAATGTGATTTGTTTGTGTTGAAGGCGTGGGTGGCCGGAAACAGCTAACACCTGGGAGCCCATGGAGAATCTCCAGTCATGTTCAGACGTTATAGATGCATTTGAGGAGATGTAAGATTTTCCTTTGCTTTATTTGTTCAGCGCTGTCTGATTATCAAAGTAAATAAAGTAGTATTTGTCATTGTACTAGTTCACTGAATCTAACAGGTCCTAAAATATTTTAGTTTCGAATTCAATAGTTTTACCAATGGAGATAAACAACAGAAAATGAATGTGAAACTTTAATATTATTGTTTGTTTCCCATTTCAATATGCATGCCTTTATTTCTTAAAAAGAAATCCTGCTATATGTTTATTGTTTTGAAGTACGCATTTCACTGAGATGAGTCTAGCACCTAGATTTTCTTGGAAACTTAAATATGTTATGTTTTCTTTTCAGAAGATTCATGCTTCATTTTCTTTTTCTTTGTTTTCTGGTTTTGAAGCTTGCGTTCAGGTAAAACTTCTAGGAAGCGCAAACGCAAGGGTGGAGGTTCTAGTAGCCTGTCAAAGAAGAAACAGCAACGCTTTTCTGCATATAATGTAACTGGTGTTGTCGGTCAATCACTTCCTGCTGATCCTCTTATTAACACAAACCTTATTGATCTTCTTCCTGCCTCTAATCAATCTATAGGCTCAGGTCATGAAGGAGAGAATAACGGAAATGTCAACAATGTCAAAACAACCAAGCATACTAATGAGAATAGACTTGCAAATGGTTCTAAAAAAATTGATGGAAGGAACAAGGAGCTTGAGGATGATCCAAAGCTTAGTGAGCTGAAAGGAATGATATCTAGCAATGAGGTAAATGCAGATAAACTTACATTACATTTCCAAGAAGCGACGGTTGGAGATGGTAATGGTCTTACTCGTGGACTTTCCAAGGTGGATCAAGTGGAACCACTTCGTAGTGACCGACGTACTGGAGCTAGGAGAAGGAAATCTGGTTCTGTGAAGAGGTTTAAACAAGATTTAGCATCCTCTAAGCATGTTGTTACTCAAGATTCAACACCAAGCATTGCCATAGGCTGTGATGGTCTAAATGAACAACTCGTAATGGGAAATTCAAATCACAAGAGTAAGATAGAAGGTTCCAGAAATGCACCTACTACCATTGTTAAAATCCTCAAGCCAATAGATTTCTCAGCTTCTGTATCAGATGAAGCGCAGGATGTGGTAGTAACATTTATGGCACGCAGGTTTGTTATCAGACTCCAAATTCCTTGTCTTTTCTGTGTTCAAAATAATTTTTCTACAGCTATTTCTTTTGTGAGTTAAAGTTGTTGGGTTAATAGTAACCATAAATTTTATGGGCCTTCAAGGATTTTCTTGTGAGTAGTTTGGCCAGATATTGTTATTGCTGAACTGCTTTTCATTTGTTTGTTAAATTTTATAACTTTGTTGCAGAATACTCCTTTGGTATGGCCTTATTACTGTTTTAGTGACTGAGAAAGAAGGCGAGAGGTATTTCTTGTGGATGGACTGGGTGACGTGTATGAATATTACCTAGTTGATTAGGAGCAAGAGTGTTCAAGTATTTTGCAGGGTTTTGGTGAGGAGGTTTCAGACTCTTACTAGAGTTCTGCTGGGTAGTGATTGTAGAGAATTGGTGGTGGGGAGGACATTTATTGGAGTGGTATATGGAGTACATAGGAAGTTTTCTATTTCCGAGGATAAAATGGCTAGCATTGCTAGATATATGGAGTTGATGGCCGGCACTAAATTTGTTTAATCCATTATCTATTTAAAAATATTACTAGCTGCATGCTGCTGCTATTTGTAGAAAAAGGATTGAATCTAATGGGCATGGGGTTCCATTAAGTTTTTGACTGAAATTGAGGTACAAATTTTTAACCATTAAATTCATGCAATCCAAAATTGATTTTTAAAGTCAAAAGTAACATTTAATCCTGTTAAATCAACAATCTTATATACCTTTAGATTGCATGGACTTAATGATTAGAATTTTGTCTCTTAATTTAAGTGAAAAGTTAAGTCTATTGAACTTGATACATGTACGTACATAAACACACACACACACACACACATATATTTCTACT
Organism: Trichilia minutiflora; assembly: GCA_035590515.1. NCBI lineage: Eukaryota > Viridiplantae > Streptophyta > Magnoliopsida > Sapindales > Meliaceae > Trichilia > Trichilia minutiflora. The sequence goes on along the minus strand of JAVXUL010102689.1, from coordinate 15,055 downwards.
GTGGTTAGTTACATGTTATGAGTTGGAGATGGTTGACAAGAGAGAGGAAGGATAAAAGTTTTTGAAAGGGCATTATTTGGTTATGATTTTTCTCAAACATAGAGTGAGCTTATTTGCATTCCTTTCTGAAATATAATTTGGAATTTTTTTTTTTGCTTTTTGTCTTCTCCTTGATTTCAATCATGAAGTTTTTGTTGTCGAGGATATTGATTATTGAATGTTTTGAGCACAATGTTATTAATGGAAAAGACATTTTTGTTAATTGATAACTGTGGATTGCATACTTTAAGTTTCTCCAGGATGAATGAGACAATTCTGATGTGGTTGCCCCATCTATAGGTCTGATGGAAAAGAAGTGATGGTGGATAACAAGTATCTCAAGGCTAATAATCCACTTCTGGTAGTTATCTTATAACGTGTTTTGTTCTCTTGCTTTTCTAAATTCTAATGGAATCAAGATCTTATGCTTATTCTGACACATCTATTTAATTATTATGATTGCCATTAACTATGTATTTTTTTTTTCCTTTTAACGCCAGCTGATCAACTTCTATGAGCAACATCTCAAGTACAGTACACAGTGATTAGATGGGAGTTTTAGTGGGAGAATTCAGTCATCTATTGTTGCTTTTGTTGTATACACTGCTGTAATTCCGTTGTGGTAAGAGGGACCTTTAGATAAGAAACTGTTTTTCTTGATCAGTTGACAAATATTGCGCAATATTGTTGTAATATCATCTCTATCTCCCTTTCCTTTTTGTCTGATTAATTATCTAATTTATCTGCCTAACAGTATTATATGTGGCTATTTGGATGTTTAATATGGAGATGGTTTACAAGCTTTCCTGCATTGCACTAATCTTTATTGAAGTTGTGTAGGGCGAATGTTGCTAACTCATATTTTAGGGTTATGCAAAATCATTTTCTTAACTATACTAGTTCATAACTATTTCTGGTTCCATTTTTTAGCTTTTTGCTTGCTTGAATTAGATTTCCCATCAATCAATCATCGAAATCCTTGTGTTTAATCTTTTTGCCGTAGATGTTATTGCTCTCAACTGCTATTGAGCTTTTGGATTATGATGAAGAGCATTTCCTTTGTTCTCTTGGATTTTTAATGGATAGATATGGACATGGTTGATATTCCTAATCTTGACCTCATCTCTCTTCCACATTATTTATCATTTTATGAATTTTCTAAGTCTCATGACGGCATCCAAGACAACGATCGTCATTTTCATTATAATTATAGTAATTAACTCTTACCTAAACAAATTGTACGTTTTCAGGCTACTTAGTAGATATCGCTGCATAATCATTGAGTTTATATATTTGGTGGCATTTTATAATTAACATTGGCTGTGGTTGGACCAACCTCTACAACATGAAAAAAACCAATGGGCAAAGGGATTAATTAAACAAACCCAATTAGGTAAGGAGGTTGTCAAAGTTTAACTAATCAGATAGGACCAAAGAAAGAAGTCCCGAAAAGTTTCTGAAAGTCTTCTCCATGTGCAACGAACATTACCTTTACACCTTTACTAGTTCCATTATCAGCTCTTAAGGTTGAATGTGCGCGTGTATCTGCGAAGTCTAGAGAGGGAGAGAGATGAGAAATCGAGGTCCATCACCACTGGTACCGTCTCTGATGGTGGGAGTACTAGGTTTCGTGATCTTCGGTCCTACTTTGTTATCTATTACGGAGTTTGTATTGCCCCTGTTTCGAGGAGGGGAAGAAGGAAGTGGTACCTTTCGGCTTGTCTTGCTGCTGCTTGTAATGTTGTTACTTGTACACTGGCTTTCTATTTTCTTTCCTACTCATCGATTTTCGTGTTCACCTGGAATTCATCAGAGCAGCAGTTCTGGCTTTGATTCTGAAGGGTTTGGTTTCGGATCATTGCTTCTACTTGTGCTCTTCTTTGTTCTTTACAATATTGTTTGAGCTGCTTGCTCAAGAAGAAGCTTGTGATGTGCTTCCTTGTATTAAGGATTGTTGTATTGTAGAGATGATAGATAGAAAATTATGTATGTACAAAGTTGAGTGATATGATAATTTCAACATGATTTGAAGTCAGAAAACCAAGAAATTATTCGCAAATATTAAACACATACACAGGCATACATGCACTAAGGTCTAAGGTTTAGTACTACAAATTTACTTTATCCTAATGCTTGTGAAACATTTTATTTTTGACTTTTCACTTTTTAATTAATAACTTTTATTTTACAATAGCTGTAACAAAGCCATCTTCGACCTTATATTCATGTCTTCTTAGCCCATTATATCCTCTTGTCAAGCTCATGTCCAATTGCTTAGTTCTACTTGTCCTTGGTTTTGTGGTGTCCAGATATGATCTACTTCTTCAAGCTTTAATCGGTATTCGACCAAAGTTCGGAGGACACCTACGATTTTTATTGTTTTCAGGTTTTCTCCTTCTCGAAATTGATTCAAGGTCAATACCAATGATTTATTCAAGGGTAATACAAAAATAAATAATTGCTTCTAATATTTTTCGAGATCATAATTATGCTTTTCGAGACATCTTCTCTTATCTTCTGGGCAATAAAAATAGTTTCTCAGCTGAATTGCAAGCCATCCTTAAGGCCATTAAAAATCATCTAAAAAAATGGTTGGTTTTCAGTTTCTGTAAAAATTGGTTCTATCTCACCTTTCTCTTGTATTCAGAATCAGTACTTCTCTACACTATGGTTTAAAAACAGCATAGTTGTTCATATTAAAGTATTGTGATTATATAATCGCTTTTGTCTTTTACGCTACATCAATTATTATGGAGATGAAAACTAAGTTAGTTAAAACATAGGTGGGTTCCATTAAAAATTAGTGTTATTAAATATATTTTATAACTTTGTTTTAAACTAAATAGAAATCAATTATATCAACCATGCTTGTAATATAATGTTGAGAATCCAAATTTTACATGAATTTCTTGAAGGTAATCAAGTTGCTGATAGGTTTCATTAGAGCTCTGTATCTATTTTTGTTTGCTTGTTTCTGTCCTGGTATAAGATTTATTTAAATTATGTCCCATTTTTCTCTCAGTTCTTTGTCTTTTCTTTTTAATTTAAGATACCTCTTTAAATTTTTTACCCAAATTCTTATGCTTGATTAATCTAAATTGAATAGTTAAAACTACGAGTCATACCACACATTTTAAATTTTTCATTTTTACTAATATGATTTATTAAGTCAATCAGAAAATAATGGGATAAATTATCTTAAAATTTGTAAAGATATATCATTCCCTTAATAAATATTATATCATTTGAATTGTGTTAATTTAATTAAGATTATGTCTCCATATAATTTTGTGGTCTGGTAGTTTATACAGTAAATTTTTATATTTCTTGTTTTTAAATGGCAACAATGTTTTGAGTAGACTATTTTTTGCAACTCTTATGGTAAATTTATATGAAATCTGTGCATTACACGCTGAATCAATTTAATAAATAATAATTATAAACATTAGACAAGATGTATGATCACAACTTCCTTTCAAAAGAAAAACGATCACAAATATGAATCTTCAATCACAAAGAAAATGATTTTTCAGAAAATGTACACAACATAAATAATCAAGTCATTAAAACATCCTGAAAAATCAGGAGACGACTGATGCACTATAGAGAAAGAAGTGCACATCAATTCGAGCTCCATTTTTGAGATGTTCCCACTGCTCTTTCAAATAGATACATAAAAGTTATTAAGTTTTTTTGCCTAAGAATGGGCCTTTAATAATAAGTCCCGTTTTCTAGTGTCCTCTATGTTCAAAGAGATCAAAGCAAACTTTCTCACTCTACAGTATCATTCTCTGTCAAGAAGTTTCCTACACTGAGTTCGAACCATTTCCGTTGGGCTTCTCTAAAAGGCTAATTTGTCGTTCTTGAATTTTTCCATTTGGGAGAGAAGGTTTAAGCCTGATTGGAAGTTCCCATCTCTGAAGCACCATTTGTTAATTTTACCACATAAACGATTTCATACACAACTCCTGATGAGAGTTCTGGGACTTTCAATTTTCCCCTCACATCCAACCAACATACATGGCTCAGTTTCACCACTTCAATGTTTTAATCAGTACATGTTGGAGAATTATATTACAATGATATTAATATTAATACATCCTTTAAAAGAGAATTCATGCATGCATAAGCATCTCAACTAGTTTCTTTGAAACAATTCCAAAGTCCAGTTTTCAAAACTACCCCACGTAACAAAGAGTGATCCCGGATACGCCATGATGCACTTAGAGCCACCCATGCTTTCTGTATACATAATGATTAAGAATAGAATATTTTAATCATATATATATATATATATATATATATATATAAATCCATGCTTTCTGTATACATAATGATTAATAATAGAATATTTTAATCATATATATATATATATATATATATAAATCCATGCTTTCTGTATACATAATGATTAAGAAGAGAACATATATAAATCCATGCTTTCTGTATACATAATGATTAAGAATAGAACATTTTAATCATATATATATATATATATATATGTGATAGAAAATTTTTAAAAATTTAGAAAGAGGAACCCGAATTAAATTCAGAAACCCAATTCAAACCCAGCTGAAAGTAATGAATAATTAAATTGATGAAATAAAAATTGATGTAGTGCATGCATATAAAAGACTCGAAAGAGAGATTTTTCTCTTGTGTTCGAGGAATTCTTCATTAACGCTTGATTCCACAGCCTTCTTCTTCTTCTTCTTCATTGATTTCAACTTTCAACCAATGTGAAATATAATTAACGAGGACCTGCAGACCTGATTATATTTCTGTTTCTATATCTATATATATCTATGCATTCCTGTTAACGTTGTTATTCAATTCCTTGCTGGCTTTTTCCCTTTCTACATATGTCTATGTGAATGAGAAGTTTCCTATACATCAAGGAATGTGCCAAGAAATTAAAAGTATTCTTCCCCTCAAGCTATTTGTTAATTTTATGGTTGTGTCAAAGGAAGAAAGATGGAAGCATTGAAACCCAAAAGTAGGTCGAGACGACGAGAATTCAATATTGCATATTAATTGAAATTTCTTCGACTTTTGTTTTTTCTTTCTTTGGGGTAGATAGGGCTAGGGTTAATAATGATAAGGATGTCACATGCAAACCACTTGGTCTTCTTCAGCCAAACACATTCTAATTTGTAAAGTGCAAATTTCTCAGAAATTTTCCGATCATTGACCAAAACACCGCGTTTGCTTGGCTCTTGTTAACAAATATAAGTTTTTACCACTGGATTCATGATTCAAATAAGATGACTGAACAATAATATATTCAGTTAATATTTCTAAAAATGAGTAGAATAAGTTTGAATACTTCAAATTATAAAAGAAAAAAAAAAGTCTAAGTTTTTTAAAATTCCAATACATTATTTTTCAGTTTTTTTCACGTATGCACGTATTCACAAGCCTGAGGTCGTCATTTACTTTTTTATAATTTGAATAAATTAGATTCAATAAAACTATTGATAATAATAGAAGTATGTAATTATTGGCCTTAATTATAATTTAACTAAACTTGTGGGGAACAAAGACTTATAATTAAGTGCCCGATGATCTTAAAATTTGCAAACATTCATGACTATCATATTATTTGGACCAAATTTAAAATGTTGAACACCATTTTTTTTAAGATAATTAAATTTTATGATGTTTAATATTGTTTTTAATAGAATAGAACATTGTCTTAAAATTTGAAAAAGATTTTAAACCAAGAATTTGATAAGTGATTTAAAAAACTTATGTATTATTTCCTGCCGAAGGTAGAATTAAAAATCGGATTTTACAGTTTAAAAAATATTAGAGATATAAAATTTTTATATAAAAACTAACGAGACATGATTATACTACTTACACAAAAAATTTATATCACTTTATATTTTAATCATCAGATTGTATTTTGAACAATTCAACTTACACTTCATAACTTAATAATTAGATTGTATTTTGAGCAATTCATCGATTGAGACAGAGATACTACAACTATACCTATACAATGCCCTCGAGAAACGCTCCAATGAAGTCTTTCTTAAAACGTTTACTTACTATTCAATATTGTATCCCCATCGTTTACCGCGTTTGTTTGGTCCTTGTCAATGAAACCCCTAAGTTTTCTAAATGCACTGTACATTGCTTAAGTTCAACTGGTTTTCAGATTTCTTTCTATATATACACATATATACAAGCCTGAATTGCCAAGTTTTTCTAAACGCACTGAACATTGTATTATTAAAGCTAAAGCATGTGATATAATAACATTATTTTCTATTTAATAAAACTTTATTTTATATATAATTTGAGCATATATTATTTAGCCCTATTTATAAAATATATAATTCATGTATTAGGCAATTAAATACTAATACAAAAAGATATATATAACCTGTTCTTTATAAATAAAAATAAATCAAAATTATTTATAAATTAGACATTTTATAATAATACAAAAAGATATATATCACATAGTTTTTATAAATAAAAATAAATCACAATTATTTATAAATTGAACATTTTATAATAAGTATCTTTTCTACCTTTAAAGTAAATAATTTATCTTAATAATTGAAGTAGAGATTTCAAGTAAAAAAAATTAGTATATATGTTATATATTGAACTAGATTATTGCGAATTAAAATCTAAAAAAATAAATGTCATAATTTTTATCCATACAAGGTTTAATAAACTTAATAATTTTAATCCAGAATAAGTAATGAACTTCTATTCATATATTATATTTTTGGAGTTATCAAAGAGAGAGATCTAATAACATGATCAAAATATCGATAACTTGGAGATGGAATTTAATAGATAGTAAGAATGTATACTTACAAAATAAAATCTACTGCTACAATGTTTTTCGTGTTGTTTATAGTACTTAATTATTTAAATTTTTAGTTGCAATTTATTCAATAAGTTATTTATTAAACAATAATATTTATTTATAATATAAAAATATTAAATAATTTAAGGCACTCAATGACTTGAAAAAACAAGGAAAAAGACATAGAAAGCTTATGATTTCTAATTTAGAATTGAAAAACTCGTGTGTCTGCGATCCATCTATTAGCTCATTTTAAAACCTTCTCAAACCCTAATGAGGTTTTGTGTGAAGTTTTTTTTTTTTTTTTGAAGAAAAAAATACAATAATTTTTACGCACTCGTAAAGGTTTTAAGAATAACAATTATAGTAAAGAAGATAGCAGTGGATAACAAAGACTGGTTGCAAGTCAAATTTTGTACTGAGGTATCTTTCTAATCTTGTGTATATAATAAATTGAACGATTTTTTTCTACTGTAATTTTATTTATTAAAACCAGTTTTTTCAACATCTGTGCAAAATAATTTCATTTACTTTTTTATTAAAAAAGTCTAGAGCTTTATCATCTCAAAAGTCAAAAAAATTACCATGATTTTTAGAATCCAAATTTTTATTATGATCTCTAGATATCCAAGCCTGAAAAGTTAGCTATTTAATAATATCTATAGAGGGTTTAAGACGCAATGGATTACTTGAAATTTGTTGAAAAGTTTGCTTTTGTAGCACTTTTTTAATATAATATAATTGATTTTTTAAATCTTCGTAACATTCCAATACTAATATTATGAGCTAAATCGGAAAACTTTTCTATGTAAGATAAAAATGCATAATTTTTTTATAATTTATTTTTTTTAATTATTAAATCATTTTAAAGTAAAAAAAACTTAGCTTTTTAGCAAATAAATAGCATAGAAAATAAAATGCAACATCGTTTTTGGATAACTTGAAATCGACGACGATAATATTTAAGATCAAAGAATGGATAATTATCTATAATAAATTAATATAATTTAAGCTTAATATATGACTTACCAATTCCATCTTATTGATTAGTAGTATATTTCAAAATTTGTGGATGCACTCCGAAATTGTATATCAAAGTACTAATATTAATATTTTTTTTGTTTAGTTCTCGTAGTTTGCCAATTGGACTACGTTAATTTTTATGTACAATGCAGAAAATATATATTATATACTAAGCAAAAAATTTTTAAAATAAATATTATATAATTGTTTTGGTGAGATATTCAATTCCAGAAAATATAATTTCACACATACATAAATATTATATAATTGTTTGTTGCCTACACTAGTTTTAATGCATGCATGCATTTTAGCGGTTGGCTTTCAAGCAATAAGTTTTATCCGCTGTTATCTTCATTAATCACTGAAATTGAATATACTGTAAAAAAATTTTATCTCCTCTGAAGTTAACTCTCTGAATGAGAGATTTGGCGAGTTTGAAGTCTGTAATTTTTTCCAAAATATATTTAGTGGCTAAATTTAATTCATTCCAAGTAATTTAGGGTAATATTTTGATTAGGATCACAACTTTTACTTGATAAGTCTGTTTGAAACTAGTCAAATTTTTTTTATATAATTAAAATTTTAAATATATTTTGGTGTATAAATTGTTTTTAAAATATAATATAAATAAACTAAGAGATTTTTTTTCGTCCGAAGTTTTAATTTAATTACTGTAGATTCATTTATTTAAGTTATTAGTTTTAATAACTCAATCTGATCGTTAAACATTTATATCTTTGAATAGAATATGTAAAAAATTTTATTTTTATTTGATTGCAAAAAAATTTTAATGGTTACATAATCTTTTGTCTTAAAAATATACCCATTAAATTTATTTATTTTTCACTATAAACTTAACTATTAATGTAAGAAATTGTGGTCTTTTTTAACCTTCGGTATTAGTTTGTCTTCTTTCTTGAACTCTGATTTTATAAATTATAAAATAATGAGAATCTCAGAGATAAAGCCGCTTTCCCGACGAAAATCCTTCGATGCTTAAGTCAGTGAGGGTTTTGCTTGTGTGTGGAAGTGAAAAAAGCGAGACGAAATCAGAGAAAACAATTTAGAGAATCGTGTGTGTCTAGGTGTTTTCTCTCCCTACTGTATATTGTGTGAGTCAGTGAAAAAGTTCTCTCTAAAAGTTAGAATGTACCTCCCATTACTTTTGAATTCAATTATATTAGAATCATGAAATTCCGTACCTATGGACACCTGTCATCGTACAGCTAACGTATCCTAAAAGCTTGCTGCAGAAATCGCGGGGCATAGATGTAGTGGTACTGCCCCCTGCCACATATGCCCCAAGACCCTGAGCACATATTCCCTGAGATAGAGCCCCCAGATTTTTCAAAACATAAGTCTTTAGATTCCCCATGCGCTTTATGGAGATGTGTCAAGACTTTGATGACACTATATAGTAGTGTTGTGGATGTTATTCGTGCCATAGATGTCACCGAGACTCCGATGTCATGCACAGTTTATGTCTGATCAAATCCCCGAGACGGGGCCTCGGATGGTAGTTACTGAAGATCTCTTCCCCAAGTATAGATTGGTGGTGAGCAGCCCAAGAAAGGTTCTCTGACGAATGGCCTCGGATGGGTTATCCGAGGCGATCCTATTATTTCCTGTGTTGCATGAAAAGATCTCGAAACGTCGTCGTATTTGGGGATTTATGAGGAGGATTATGTCCGTATAATGGGCCTGGGCCTTGATGAAAATACCTAAACATTAAGCTCCCCAGTTTTTAATTCAAAAGTTTTTTAATTAAAAACTAATTAATGGCTGCTCGGTTGTCATATCACGCCGTAACTGTTGCCGTCATTTTTAAGTTACCCCTTTTAAAAACGTAACTGTCAGTCACGTGGTATCTCCCCATTGAAGAACCAGACTGAGAGATCATGATACTTGGACCATAATAATTCAACTAATATGGCGGGCCCCACCTGTATTCAAATTTGAAGAGACGTGACCCTTGACGCTTCGGATTCGGATGACGTGGAAACTCCTTGTCCGTTGGATCTGATATGACGATTAAGGTTCTTCTAGTCTTCCCTCTATCCGTTTATAAATACGCCCTCCTTCTCTGAAATATTCTTTTCTCTCTCTTGGTTATCACTTGCAAGCAAACACTCTCCAAGCTTTTTAGACAGTTTCTGGCAACTTTTTGTTCCCAGCATTCAACTCATTTTTTGAGGATCTTCACATCTCATCACACTTGGTAAGTTTATTGTATATCTCTGCTCGTTAATTTTCTACAAACTTTTTTAACTGTGAATATATGCTTAGATAGAACAGAGAGCTCGTTAGGACAGAATGCATGTTAGAACAGAAGGATTTAATGGTCTTGTATAAACATTTAAAATAATAGTATCGTCGTTTATAGAAAAACAAAAACCATATTGTTGTCTCGACTCCGAATAATAAGATATAGTTGTCCTGGTAGTAATAGAAAATTTTTAGGGAATTTTTAGAGTTGTCGATAATCCCCGAACAGCCCTGATGATTATTTTCCCCTTTGTTTTTCTAGGCAGAAATGACTTTTGCTTCCAGTTCTTCGATCACACCCGAGGTTGTTATTGGGAGAGACAACTTAGAAGAAGGCCTGAAATTGATGGCCAGTCTAACACTGATATCAAAAGTTTCGTCCTCATACGAACAAGACTGGTTTACCTCTATGGTCATGAGGCCGATCTCGAGGTATACACAACACTCTTTGGGATTCCAGAGGATATATATCTCCAAGCCCTCGAGACCAATGAGAGTCCTAGTATCCCTCATGAGGGTGAAATCGCCTTTAACAAGGAGTTATTTCACCTAAGAGTTAGGTTACCCTTACAACCATATTTTTGCTAAATCCTCACCATGATGAGGATAGCTCCATACCAGCTCAATCTGAATGGCTGAAGAATACTAGTAGGGTTGTATGTTTTATGGGGACAGATAACCAACTCCCCACCATCTATGGAAGAGTTAGAGCACATGTTTGTGCTCAAGAAGAATCTCGGATCGTATTACCTTCAGGTTAGGCCTCGGAAACCCAATCCGATCAAAAGAAACCTTACGAGTAACAAAGATTGGAAGAACAAATGGTTCTTCGTGGGTGAGAATTGGAATTTTGAGCCACACCTCCCTGTTCCGAACACTTTTGGTGAAGCCTTGCCATGGGAAGGAGAGAAAGAGTTGAGCTCCCGTAGTTTAGAAATCATTAGGCAGGCTAGGGCTCAGTCCTTAAATCAAAAATTTCTACTTTTTGATTCGAACCTTTTGGCCTCGGGTCTAGTGAAAACCTATCCGAACAAGGATTTTGTGGAACTTCAGAATAAAAATTTTGTTCAAAGTAAAGTCTCCCTCATAAATATATGATCCCATGATATATGTTTTTATTACAAATATAATTAATTCTTTTGCTCGTCATTTTTGCAGGAAAAACAATGTCTGGAAAACCATCTGCTTTGGCCTCTCTGAGCAAGTTTGCTAGAAAAAAGCAAGTTAAGACCTCCAAATAGACACTCCTCAAAAGCAAAAACAAAGCGGGGGGAATGTCTTCGTGAGGAGAAGAAACCAAGGGCCTTCGGAGGCAGAATCTGAGTCCGCCCCCCTTATTGTCTCGAGAAGCCATCCCTTGAGAAAGGGCAGAAAAGGATAAGAATGACCCCCCGATCAACCAGGGGCAAAAGAAGCTGAAGATCGGGGGATCGGGCTCCATAAAATCTGATACAGATTTTTATGGGGTCGCAAATATAGTCGAGCTGAGGCACAGTGATATCCCCAAGGGAAAACAGAAATACTTTTCTCACATTCTGCACATTATTAATGACACCGAAAAGCACCTGTCACCTCCGGTCACTGAGAAACTAGATAACATGAAGGACACCGAGGCTATGGAATTCATGTATATATGGGGTTTGCGGGTAAGTTCAATACTTGATGTTCAAGAATTGCCCTTTCATAATTTGCTAACAATTTATGTTATTATACAAGCCTGTTACCAAATAAAACGACAGTAGGATGCCAAGAAGGATGAGATGAGTAAAATAAAGAAACTTGAGAAAGAGAATGCATTCGCTTTCGAAAAACGAGAAAAGGCAGAGGCTGACTTGGCCATAGAGAGAACTCAATAGGAGGCCAAGGAGTCGGTATGGGGGAAAGAGAAGGAAGAATTAGAGCTCTGACTTGCTTCTTTAGAATCCGTGCACTCTGGACTTAGTCTTGAGAACACTAACTTGAAGTCTCGGATAGTGCTTTAACAGTCAGAGATAGAAACTCAGATAATCCAAGCTACAGTGTCAGTCGCCGAGACCGAAGGGGAGGCCAATATGGATCAGGCCATTGATCTGACCTTTCAAAATTTTAAAGAGAAATATCCCCACCTTGATCTCGGGTGGTTGTATGAGGTATTGGGGTGGGAAATACCAATCTTCGAAGTCCCCAACCAAGAGATAGATAAAGAAACCCCTGCCTCAGATGCTGCAACAGAGGAAACCCACGTCGATCCTCTTCTGTCAATAAGTCAGCCTCTCGTCGATCAATCTACAAACCCTGTAAAAGACCTGCAACCCAATCCACTCGAGAATTCAGAAGTCGTAGAAGTTGTAAATAAAGAAAATTAGAGTCGGGTGTCTTGTAATAATAATAATAGCTTTCGATCTTGGTCTGTATGAATTGAATACTTTAATAAAATATTGCCTTTCTGAATTTATCTCGGCTTATATAGAATCTTCTTTCCTTTTAACCATATCTGACATAGAATACCTATCCGAGCATATAACTTAGAAAATTTTTATCATATATATGTTCAGTTCAATATAAATATCCGAGCAAGTGACTTAGAAAAATTTTACCAAATATTATAAGATCAGCTCAATGTGAGTATCCGATCATATGACTTAGATAAATTTTATCAAATATTATAAGATTAGCTCAATCTGGATATCTGAGCATATGACTTAGATAAATTTCATCAAATATTATAAGATAAGCTCAATGTGGATATCCGAGGATATAACTTAGATAAATTTCATCAAATACTAGATCGTGTCGGACAGTATGCAGTAAAATCTGACATAATAAATGTGTTGTCCTAATAAATGTGCTCATTACAAGAAGACAAAAATATGATGCCAATATATTAATCTCATTGATCATTGACATAAATTATATACACAATCAGAGAAAGTTAACAGATCTATCCATTTAATGATCCGATTTAAGAAGTAATAAAAAGTAAAATAAACTGTAAGTATTACACGGCCTCAGATCACGGATGATGTGGTCCCATACATGAATAAGATTGGGGATGACGTGATCCCTATAACCGACCTCGAACATTAAAGCCCAAAGAGCCTCAGAATAATATGATTCCTCAAGCTACATATATCCTTATCACGGAGACGACATGGTCTCATTGGTATAAGGTCTTCTCGAAGACGACGTGGTTCCAACAGTCAACCTCGGACGACATGATTTATATGACCTTAGAACGACATGGTTTTATAAGCTACAAGATATCTTTAGCATAAAAACGACGTGGTTTTATTGGCATAAGGTCTTCTTAGAGACGACGTGATCCTAGCAACGGACCTTGGACGACGTGGTCTATATGGCCTCAAAACGACATGGTCTATAAGGTGCAAGATATTCTTAGTATAGAAACAGCGTGGTTTCGTTAGTATAAGATCTTCTCGGGGACAACGTCATCCCAGCAGCCAGCCTCAAACGACATGGTCTATATGGCCTCAGAACAACGTGGTTCCATAAGCTGCTAAATATCCTTAGCATAGAGATGACGTGGTCTCATTGGCATAAAGTCTTCTCAGGGACGACGTGGTCCCAGTAGTCGATCTCGGACGATGTGGTCCATATAACCTCAGAATAACGTGGTTTCATAAGCTACAAGATATCCTTAGCATAAAAACGACGTGGTTTTATTGGCATAAGGTCTTCTCGGGGATGACATGGTCCTAGTAATCGACCTTGGACGATGTGATCTATATGACATCAAAACGATGTATTTTCATAAACTACTAAACATCTTTAGCATGGAGATAACGTGGTCTCACTGATATAAGGTCTTCTCGGGGATGACGTGGTCCCAGTAGTCGACCTCAAACGATGTGGTTCATATAACCTCGGAACGATATAGTTCCATAAGCTACTAAATATCCTTAGCACGGAGACGACGTGGTCTTATTGGTGTAAGGTCTTCAACTTAAAAGATTCAGCCAGCCTTGACTTAGGAATCGGATCTAATAAGAGTACTAAAGAGAGAGGCATAATTGAAATTTTTCATGGAAGAAGTATTCAAGACGCTAGTCGTGGGTTCGGGGGATTTATGCCAAGAGAGTCGAATAAAGGATAATACAGTTTTAATCTTTCAGCGTTTCATGACTTTCTGACTGGGATGTCGTTCGGGGTCTCCAATTTATAGACTATTGGTCTGAGTATTTGAACGACTTTATATGGTCCTTCCTAATTGACTCCAAATACCCCTTTAATCGAGAGCTTGGTGTTGAGAGTTACCCGTCGAAGGACTAGATCTCCCCTCTGGAAGGTTCTGCGTCTAAGTTTTTTATTATAATATCAGGTCACCTTCTGTTGATGAGCTGTTACCCGAATTACGGCCTCGTCTCTCTTTCTTTCTAATAGATCCAACTCTAGTCTTCGGCTAGCTTCATTCTTCTCTTCATTGTAGTCTTGCACTCGAAAGGTCAGCATATCAATCTGTATCGGGATTATGGATTCACACTCGAATGCTAATAAAAATGATGATTCTCTTGTTGCTATCCTAGGAGTAATTCTATAGGCCTAGAGTACTTCAGGTAGCTTGTCAATCCAAGCTCCCTTATATTTTCTAAGCTTCTTTTTGAATGCTTGCTTGACTTGTAACGACCCGTACCTCACCTCGAGGGTATAATTATCATTTTCTATTCTTTTAAATTCATGTCTTTGCATCCATCTCAGGCTTCATGGGGTTGTGGGAGCGATATGTGGCTTGTGTGGGGCCTATTATATAAATTTCAGATTTTCTGCAAGTTCGATCGATCGACCGAAGGGTTAGTCGGTCGAACGAATCTTTGATTCGTTCGATCGAATCGGCGCGAAATGACGATTTTGCCCTCATCCAGAAGCTTCTTTCTTTAGAAAACTTAAGGGCAAAATGGTAAT
>JAVXUL010102662.1:0-19612 GCA_035590515.1 Trichilia minutiflora | reverse complement strand
TTAAAGTTTCTTAAGATCAAAATTAATACATTATTAAGATTTTTAACACTTTTTTGGCATTAATTTCATATTTGAATTGATGTTTATAAACTAGGGTTAGTGTACATTTGGGATTTATTATACAATTAGGGTTTTTATAAAATCAAGTCCAATTTTAGATAAATTAACTTAAATTATTTTGTTTAAGGTATAGAATGAGTAAATATGATATTGAATTGTCAACAATTAGAATTTGATCTATAGGGGCTATATGAGACAGTGAGGTTTAAGAAGTCAAATTAAATTTGATTTGATAAATAAATGAATGGATATTATTTAAATTGGCCATGGGATTTCATTTATGAAAATTGAATAAATGACAGTGACTATTGTTAGGAAATCAGTACATACAAACACACAACCAAAAAAAAAACTATTTTCAACTAAAAGATCCATGCAATAAACCTAATGTTTTAACACATTATGAATTTAGAATCCATACCTTTTGATAAAATTTGATGAACCAATAAGCACAAACTTTGAGATTTGCAGCCTTAAGGTACCACAAGAATAGGGTGAATCAAGTCAGTGTGCTAGCTCTTTGTTTGTATATCTTTATGTTTTAGACTCTCTCTTGTGTGTTTTAAGACTAACACGTGTCAACCCTGGGTGCACACACTTAAAGACATCAAAAAATATCCTTTTATAATGCGCTTTTTAAGGTTAGGGTTTTCATTGACCTTTTTATTTCATCAAGGAGCAATGAACCTATTAATAACAAAATCAGTCCATTACACATGTTAGGCATGGCCTTACTCTTAAGGTCCAATCTATTAATAAAGTTTAAACTAACATATTTAGCCCAACTTTATTTAATAGATCTAGTCAAAAACCTTAATAACATAAAGATTCCATAAACTTAGATAAATTCATCTCATAAATTTATAATTTTATTATTTTTATTCTAATGTGCAACCCAATAGGCTCCCATAACATTGGCAATAATACTAAAATCTAATTTTAATATCTCAAGTCATGAACTATGTCTAGTAACACATCATGGTTACTTAAGTGACAAGAATGTGAATGATTCAACATCACATTTACCCGCGATCAATGTTAACATATAGTTTAATTCTTTTGTTCTTGATATCTTAATTGAACACGAGATATGAAATATGTCATTCCCGTAAAGTTCAATCTTCGTGTTTTTTTTATGTCCTAAGTATAACTATTCAATTAAATAATATTAATATCATATATTAATTCATTTAAGTATGGTCATGCATTTTTCATAACCACACTTAATTAAAAGGATCCAAAGATATCATTTCTATCATATAGAAGAGACAAATCCTACCTTAATCAAATATATCCCTCTACATAATTCATAGCATATCCAAATGTTTTCTTTATAGTCTCTCCTATTACAGATGACATTTGAAAATATCAAAATATATCATTCACAATATTGAGAATCAGTATGATCTCAAGTCAAAGGATCACATACACCATTGTCATTATAAAAATCGCTTATGACACTCATATAACAATTTATATAACATCTCATGGTGGGTTGATCTAGTACACTAGTTCTCTAACTTGTATCTATGTGTTGACTTGATATCTCATATCATGACATATCTCATATCGTTATTAATCATTACACATACTAGTCTCAATATTTTATTGTTACCCTATCCACAATAATACTTGATTAGGGACATTTAAAAATAGTATTCAATTAATTAAATCTACTATTTTAAAGGCATTATTGTATTTATTTAAATACACAGATATAATATATATATATATTAATAATTAATATCATGATACATAAATATGCTAAATATGCAAAATCACGATTGGATCTTAGGGCCTATACTAACAACTATTTCATAAACATTAATAATAACATCAATTGCCATACCTTAAATGATATCATTGCACTCCTATATATCGTACTTATGATTATTAAATTAGGTTTCCTAATCTACACTTGATAATTGAGTCTTATTTCATTTTATGGTCATTTATCCAATTTTTATCAATAAAATCTCATAGCCATCTTGTTACAACACCCTTGAACATATATTCTAAATCAATTTATCATAATTAAACCTAAATCCTAGGATTCCCTTGATAAACAGTAAACCCTAGATATCATATTCCATTAAACTACAAATTTATGTTTAGAATAAGTCAGAAAGCTTACCTATGGTTTAATTGGAGTCCTATAAAGATAAGATTTCGATCAGATGTGAGAAACCTTAACTTGTTCTAAGCCCTAACTTTTCTTCCTTGGCATTTTCTTGCCTAAGTCAAACAATATAACTTGTAAAGGGTTAGGGACATTGGTTTGTTATTGTTTTGAGTGAAAAGTTAAGGATTAATTAGAAGAATTTGCAAAAAGTAGGGGAGTTACTACCAAGAATTTTAGAGAGAAAAGGAAAAGAATTGGGGAAGAAGAAGAGAAAAGAGGAGAAGAAGGAAAAATAATCCATTTCCATACTTGGCCCTTATTTATAGAGCCCTACATAATTATAACAATGACCTTGATGGATTGAAAGAGAGAAGATAATAGAAAAGGGCAAAATAAGGAATTCATGGGTCAAGATATTTTGGTTCGTGTCAGGTTTAGACCTGTTCCTGTTTTTCTTTAGAAAGTGTCAATACTTTGGCTCTTCGGATCGACAGTTTTTCTTCAAGTATCGATACTTTTTCTTCATGTATCGATACTTTGCCAATAAGTGTCAACCTAGTTATTTCGTAATTTATCGTCTTAACTCTCTGAGATCTTTATGTATCGATGTGAGAATGGGTTCACTTATAAGTGTTGATACTTTCTTTGAAAGTGTCGACACTTTCTCTTGAAGTGTCAATACTTTCTTTGAAAGTATCGATCTAATCCAACTTGTAATTCTTTCCAACTCTCTAGAACTTTCAGTGCATCAAATATGAAAATTCTCCACCTGAATGTGTTGACACTTTTACTAAAAGTGTTGATCTTGTTTGACTTATAATTTCTTCCCTAACTTTTGAGACTTTTCCTTATATCGAACTTTCTTCATTAAGTATCGATACTTTTACTAATAAGATCGACACTTAGCTTCTGTATCTAAAAATTTTGAAAAATATCATTCAAGTCTATTTATAAATAATATTAACTTTTAATTTCATTCAAGTTCTTGTGTTTAAGACTTCAAAATTTAATTTTTATCAAACTAGATTTTCAAATAATTATTAACCTCAATGTTATGTTGAATATTTATTAAGTTTATATGTGTATGCGCATGAATACAATAAAAATGACCGTATTACCTTACATCTTAGAAACGGGGTTCACAATTACAATTTAAGGTAAGTAATATTTTACCATATTTCAATAAGATTCAGGGGCCTTATTTCACACATATGCATAAACCTTGTCCTTACTTGCAAAGATAAAAATACATAGGGTTTCGGATGTCATTATCCCACATTTTTAAATATCCAATGAATTCATGAGAGGTTCATAAAAGAGATAAGAGAAAACATGCATTTGGGGTCCATTCCATTCGTATGCATGAACATGAACATGGAAGAGAAGAGAATCGTTATCAATATCAAGAAGAAGAAGAAGAAGAAGAAGAAGAAAGTAGAAATCACATCCAATTTCCCCCACATGACCAACTTGCATGAAGATACAATGAACTCCAACTCATCCTCAATACCCACCAACATAAATAATTCATTCAGCGCACTTTCACAAATATTACCATCTTCTGCCTCCTCCTCTTCTTCTTCTTCTTCTCAGGATTTCAAATCTCAAATCCTGCTAAGTTCTCTCTAAATTATCAAATGGCAGCAAGTGGTATTAGTTTCACAGAAGAGATGTATCTCTCCTATGCAGTCTCAGTGCTTGTGTTAATCTATCTTTTCTTGGTTGTTTTGGAATCTCCTTGGAGCAATAACGGAGTTACTCGTTTGTTGCATGAAGAGTCTTGTTTTCCATCGTTTAATTGTTTTCCTAAGAAAATTGTTGCCAAAGACCAGAGAACTGAAATGAACCCATATGGTGAATTCTCTTTTGTTTTGTAATTTTGTTGCCTGGCAGCAGAAGTAGATCGAGATATGGAATTGCAAAGCGTTTTATGGGATAGGAAGGAAATATTTTAAACCTTGAGGTTGAATTTTATCATTTTTTGTGTAAAAATGAATGCAGCAAATTCTTTGGCACTCGTAGATAGATAGATGGATGGATGGATAGATATAAAACATTTTTATTTTAGTATTTTTTCTTTTGTATAAATTAACGTGAAATGAATTAAATAAAAAATGAAGATGAAGAATAAACGAACTCGAATAATGTAATTAATATGATATAATACAATTACTACAAGTTATTAAATGAATTCAAATAAAAAGATAAACATTTTCATTGTGCTTCCTTTTCTTTTTCCAAATCTCAACTCCATTTGTTCTTAAAGAACTAAATAAAAATGTTAAAATTCAAAAGTGAGCTCTCTGCAAAATATACTTAGAAAGGGTGAAATCCCTTGGATCCTTTGATGTCCCGCAAGGACCTGCGCCTGCCCTAACCAGGCAGAAACGGTATGACTAGAGAAAAAATCGGCAAAAAATAAGAGATTATCAACTCCCGAAAACGTTAAAACGTATCCATGATACTCCCTTCACAATTGTGAAAATGTGAAACCGATACTAATGAATTTGTTTATGCAACAATACTCTTCGTTTTAACGGACAAACTCATATTTTTCACATGAAAGTAGCATATACAAAATGCAAGTAAAATATATGTCAACTCGCGAATGAGTGTATGCATTTGGGGCTCACAATGCTATACAAACATAAACTATATACAGTAAACCATGTATCATGATGCTCCACAACACAGTTACACAAAGAGGCTGTTCTTTTTCCAGTCATTCATGGCTACATAACATACATGCCTTATACATATCAAAAAACAGCTTCCGAAAAGAAAATAAAGAAAACAATATTACAGAAAGGAGCCAACATCCCACCTATACTGAGAATTTCCCGAGAATTTCTGATGGATTCCCGTACATTAGCCAAAAGGATTTCCTTCCCACAAACACAGCGGAGTAAAATTTTCCTGAAAAATGCAAACATGACCATATGTACTGGGTAGATTTCAAACTGAAGAAGGTTTAACGGTCACAAGATTATCTATCTAACTGCATCGTAGAAACCGGCAATTCGACTACTTCCTTTTCCTTTTCCACTTTTGCCCCTGCTAGCTCCCCCTCCGGCATATTTTGTGCTTATTTTACTACAAGCTGCATGGGAGTCCACATCTGCAAGGCCGTTCTCTAGAGCCCGAACCAGGTTCTCAAAATAATTTTTTGTCACACTGTTTCAACCAAATAGGAACAGTTGAATCATAAAAGAAGCCAAAACTTCATCAAGCATGCCAAAAGCTATAGTTTTGTGTACGGAAAATTATAAAATCCAAAGAATGATGAAACCGGATCTTGGTAAGAGGAAAAAACATAAATGTATAGCAATTTAGATTCAAGCTGCACTGTTTGATATTCTGGTGTGGTAGCTTTTAAACCATTGTTGTTTAGGATGAAATCTCTAAATGTCAAATATCACTATATAAATATGTTAGCCCCACTAAAATTAGATTTACCAAACACTTTTGTAGCTCGTCATATAGCCAAACGCAACCAATATAATTCATTTCATTGAACTGTTATATCCTACCGTCAAAGAATTTATTCCGTTTTTGTTATAGAGCAATTAAGTATATAACCACCACCTTTCTCAAAAGAAAAAAAGTACATATACAACCATATTATAGCCTTTTTTATCAACTGATCATAAATTTATTGGTTCATCACAATTTTGATGGAATAAATACCTGGTCAGCCCTGCTAACTTTGTACGGAAGTCGTTGAACTCTTTTGATGGGCTCTCATCATTTAATAATTGTTGTAGTTCCTTCTCTGCACATTGATGAAGCCTTTCCAAACCCGACTCCGCTTCACCTGAAAGATTGGAAAAATTTGTTGTACTTATCTAATGCAATATAACCACAAAAATGCAGATGAACTTTCATTAGGTACTGGCAGCATATTTAAATGTATAGATACCTTGCAAGTACTCAAAAAAATGTCTCTTGGCCTGCTCATGCTCAGGTAGGTAATATCCATAAGCATAGGTCCATTTCAGGACTCTCCGACATTCAACTATCTAAAAATGTTTATTAACAGAAATAAATCATAAATATAGCAACAGGATAAGGTATTCAAGACATCAATGTAATTAGAAGCATCAGTAAGAGGAATGAGATACAGTCAGTCAATTCTATCTTCTTGATAAAGATTCCAACTGAAGAGAACAAATAATTACCTTGAAAAAGATTCTGAGTAATAGTAATATCAGTAGAG
The DNA here is from genome assembly GCA_035590515.1 of Trichilia minutiflora. NCBI lineage: Eukaryota > Viridiplantae > Streptophyta > Magnoliopsida > Sapindales > Meliaceae > Trichilia > Trichilia minutiflora. Next base: position 13,214 of record JAVXUL010102662.1, on the reverse strand, counting down.
TAGTATCTAGAGGTACAAACTCTATATTTCAGTTATTCCATACAAACTGATGTGGTATTGTTATATGATTGCCACAGTATCTATTCTCATTAACTGTATTGATTTTGTATTTCATCCTACCAATAATATTAAACCATATCAATTTGTGTACAATAGTTTGTATAAAGAGTATATCCCTAGTATTACTTTTATCAATGATAATTTACAAAGAGTAATGTCCTATGAGAATGTAAATATCGTAAACAAGTAATCAGATAAGGCATCTCTACTTGTGCATTTGTTCAGGAGAATGTGGATGCATCCACCGGTTTTAGTATGAATACAAGACGTCCAAATCCAACAGATTATTATTCATCCGGAAACTTTGATGTTCCACTCCAAAGTTTGAGAGGTATTGCCATAACCCAGTATATATTTAGTGGCGTATACAGAGGAATAAAACCCAAAATATCACATGGCCCAATCATAAAACCCTTTTCTATATCCATCAATAAACACACATATCTAGAACTAAGACAAATCAAAAATTTTGCATTTCTTTAAATAAATCATAAGAATGCTTGAGGGGTCTATACAAAATAACGTCTTCAATCTTTTCCAAAAACATATACCCGGAGATTCTGTATATCACTAATAATGAATTATTGAATTTACCTGAAGCCAGGCATCTATAATGAACTTGAGCTGAGATTCCGGTGTGCACTGGATGTCACTTAGCTTCTCAAGCTTAAACAAAAAATTAAAATAAACAATAAAAAAATCCTCATTAAGGCCATAGTAGAATAGAAAAAATCCATAGTTAACTAAAGGTCAAATTATCAAATTTCATGATCTAAACAGACCATCCCATGCCACTTTTTAGAAGAATCCCAACCCAACATTTACTTCGATTTACCCAAGCAAGATAAAAACAATGCTGATATAATTTTCAATTGCTTCTTTCCTACAAAAGTCATCAAAATTGCAGCACAATCTTTATTCAACCATCAGGTTCTTGAAGAATTATATAGCAATAAGATGAATTTTCAAGTTCAGATCAGAGTCCTATAAACTGCTAAGTTTTTAACCAATCAAAATAGCAGCACTTACATGCACAGTCTGCATTTGATGTAAATCTGCCAGAGCTTTTTGCCTTGACTATCAGATTGAAGACAGATAACAAATTAATAACATGTAATTCACATCAACCTCATCCTCAATTTGAAAATGAGAATAAAATGCAAGAGTTTCAGTCGAAAAGATACATATTCAACTCAAATGCAAGAGTTTCAGGGGAAATAGATATCATGCCCATAAACCCAGAAATATATCAGTAAATATTATCTATGACCATCTACAATGGTCCTTCAGAGTGGGGAAGGTGTCAAAAAAATTTTATTAATTAAAAAAAAAAGAAACATCAAAAGTCTAGAACTAAGACAATGATTTTTGGGCATTAATAAGATTTGAAATGGTGTTATCTCCTTCATAATGATAAATCATTCCGTTTTTTCTGTTTTACAATTCTGCTACATGGTGAGCAGTAGTTAATACAAGATAATGACACTGAAGAAACTTGCTCCAATTATCTCTTATTCATACCGTGTAGGTTAGATTCAAAAGCATTCTCTAAGTCCTAAAAAAACAAAAGGTAATTGTCTTCTTCTAATTTTCCCTCTTCTCCACATTACCATTCAATTATTTCAAATTGATATGATAACAGCCAACAAACACAGCATTAAATTGTGAAATATGGTAGAACTCTACAGATGCACTACGAAAATATTTAAGAAGTACACATTAGGGGCCGTGATGCATAATTGTTGGTATCTGATTAAAAGGTAGATAATAACCAAAAACTAACTTTGGTACAAGAAAAAGTCCCCGGAGCTCAGTAGTTTTTTGAGCCCTTCATTTGTTAGTCCTAGGTCTTATATGCTATGATTTATAATCTAAAATTTCCAACTCAAATGGTGGATGACTCAATCAGCAGGACAAATGCACATTCAATTTAGGTGTTGACTTCTGCAGAGAAAAAATAAATAAATAAATAAAGGCAATAATCCAAAAACTTAAACATTGACCAACAAAGAATCAATGCCAATAATACATTATAGAAACAGAGATAAATTAGAAACAAATCCAGCATACCAATTGATTGCTTGCCCAACGTTCATAATAATGAGTGTACTTCTCCAAAGAATTTTTGGCCATTTCTCTCCTCCTCTCAGCCTCATCATACTAGAAAAATAATGTGAACCTGGAAAGTCAACAACCAAACCAAAAAAAAAAAACGAAAAGGACAAGAGAACTCATAACATTGATAAAAAATAAAACAAAAGATTAAAATTCCTCTTACATCTCCCTGTTGCTTAGCTGTCTCATAACGGTTACAAGCATAGAAACCACCAGTCCTCTCACCATGATCTGCCCATGCACCAAGGCATAGCCTACATTTTTCATATAACCAGTTATGCACTAAATTTAATAATACCCAATTACTCAAGGAAAACAGAAAGCGAGGTTATATATATTGATTTGTTAATTGTAATCCTGTAATGAGTTGTATTTTATAATCGGCAGTTTGCGTATATATATCTATATGACAGTAAGTTAAAATTAATTAATGACCATGAAAACGAAATTGAGTTTGGAATTTTCTTAAACACCAATAGTTGTTACAATTACTTTTTTATATATTTTAGTTGAAATTTTAAATATGCATGTATATGAAGATAATCAACAGATTTATATAACCTTAATTTTTGTCTGATTGAAATAGATGGTTAAGATATTTTGTATTTGGTTACTTGATTTCCTAGTTAATATTTGTAGTATGATTTGGTGAAGATAAAGAGTTTTTTCCTTCTGTCTTGCAGTTAGTAAGTAGACTATTATTAAATTTTCGAAGGAAACGGTGCTAGAGAGAGAAAGAAAGGCAGCGTAGTATTAGAGGGTCAGTAATTTGATTGAGGTAAGTAAATTGTACATGATTTCTTTAAATCTTTAAATTAATGTTTTTAAGAAGGTTATTTTGTTTTGGAAATCAATAAGAAAATGTTAGGCTTTCAATCAGCTTATTATTGTCTTATTTTAATTATTAGTCTATGTGAAATGATAAGATGAGAATAAAATATTTTTGGCTCAAGTCAGTAGTTATTTGATTTATTGTGTTCTGGTCAGGTCACTGGGATAAATAGGTGACTTGCACTAGTGAAATTTTGTTTAAATGTGCCACCAAAATAAGATATGATATGTTATGAATAGGTCAACAGAATAAACTAGAGACATTATATAGTTAAGATCCAGGTCACCGTGAGGTACAGATTTATTAAACCCAAAGGTTGTAATTTACTAAATAAGTGAAATTGAGATAAAGAAAGAAATGATTAACACTGATTTATCCTAGAGAATCCAAAATTTCAAAATCAATTTCCTACAAATAACAACTTAAATACAGAGAAATTAAATGTGTAAACAAGAGAAACTTACAAACTAAGCTGAAATCACTTGGTAATTCTAGAACTTCGATTTTTCTACTTAAGGCTAATATTTCTCTTCAAAATAATCACAATTCAATACTATTCTTGGCCAAAATGTAGAAACAACGAAGTAGGTTAATCTACTTAACCTTCTTTCATTTATACATGTTTAGCACTAATTTGGAAAGATTAACACCTAACAATGCATGCATTTAGCTTAATTTATTTGCTTCCACTCGAATTCCATTTTCAATTCCCACTTTGACTTCCACGTTTATAACACTCAATTAGAACCATTGACACTAACAATACATTCATTAAACTTAATTTATTTGCTTCCACTCGATTCCACTTTCAATTCTCATCTTACTTCCACATTTATAACACTCAATTAAAAACATTGACACCTAACAATACATGCATTTAGCTTAATTTATTTGCTTCCACTTGGATTCCGCTTTCAATTTTAATATTTATTACATATATCTAAACTTTATCAAATTAAAGCAACCATGAATTTACTCTTCCATGTGCAACATTCATAGCATGTGAACGTCAATTATCTTCATAATCTAATAACATAGCAAAACCTAGACAAAATAAGAGTAATTAGGTAAGTTTCCGTATAATCAAATGGTTTGACTTATTAATCTACCAAGTGAAATCTAGTATAACATTAAGATATCACAACTTAAAAATATATATAATTTAAATCAGAGTTATCATACCCCAATTCCCTAAAAGTCTTGGTTTTAAAAATATGTTATTAACCTTTAATAGAGTCTACATGTCGAAGAGTGAATTAGGTTTATGCCAATACTCTTGCCAATAATACCAACTTCAAACTTAATTTTTTATATAAATATTTAGAATAATTAATGTATTAGCTAATAGTAATGTGTAATTTATTAAGTGACTAAATTTAACTTTGATTTATAAACTTCAAATATAATCTAATTTAATTAATAAATCACTATAACTCGTATAATATTCATAAATTAGTTCAAAGATGTTACACAACGAGTATCAAAGTCAATAATGAAAATACAAAAAAGATCAACTATGCATTAAATTTAGTTCAAGTGGAAGCTTACCAGCAAAATTCAAATTTACAAGGTGGCGAGCATGTCATATGCATACACCCTTGATTTTTCTCAATTGGTCGTTTGCACTTCGGACAAGGTTTAGAATTGGCTAGTATCCTGCAGAAAATTACATTCAAGATTAGCATAATGCAACAAAAGTAAGACATCAACACAATAATAATTTTAATTCCACTACATCTCTTTTAAGTTGCATAGTAAGCAAACAATTTGAAATCTCCACTATATTTCCTTGATTATCAGTAACCAGGCGGCCATAACATACTCTATCAAAATAAAAACAATTAGCAGATAATTTGTTTCAAATTAATGAACCAAAAAATAACAAATATGAGTAATAATCACACGATTTAAAGTAAGATTCCACTCAGAGCAAATAAATTAATATAATAGAGACAAAATCAACATTTTCATATAATGAAGTTTGTCTTGGCTCGTAGGGCATGGCTAAAAACATCTAAGTACAGGATACAACACCAAACCATTAGGAGATAAAAAAAATAATAAAAAGGCAAGCATATTCATAACTAACATAAAATTTTAAAAGTAGAAATATAAGTACTCTACCAGTTCATATTTTCAGACTCTGCAGAGTTCTTCAAAATCCACTTTGCCACAGTACCACAATCCACTGGACGGTGAGCTTCTTCAGTGCACTACAATTCCAATCCAAAGGAGACTTATCAATCTATAGCTAAGATTTTAACTAAATCTACACAGAATAGTTTCAGAAGTGAAACATACATTCCAGCAAAAACTATATGAGCATAAGCAGGAAACATCAAAATTTCCACTTCCAGCAGTAAAATCAACAGCAAACTCGCACCCTGGAGCAGGACACCACTTGGTCTAACAGCAAACAAAATATAAATGTAAGAACTACAAACTAAGAATTGCAGAAAATGCGGAAGAAAACAAACCAGGTCATATTTCAGGTTATAAAGGCACACCAAATTCAAGTTTGATATTCAAGATAGTACAATTGCATGAAGAAAATAAAATATAGAATTAGCATCTGATTCAACTTTTAATAATATTGGACTCAACTCTTGCCTACAGACAATAGATTTCATGCTTCGAGTGAAATATATGACAATCATCCAGAACTACTTAAATGTATAAGCATTCATTATGCAGCAGGATCACAACTTTTTCAATGAAGCAGTTTGCAAACTTCAATATGTAATATAAATGGGGTAGAACTTTGGAAAATATAATGAAAATAATTTGAGGAAAAACAAAAATAAAACCCTATAAACATAAAAGCCCAAAGTCAACAGTATAGATATTCTTAAATACTTTGAGCCAAAATGAACAAGAACTCCTGTAGCTGTAATTTGAAAAAGTCCAAGCTACTTTAAGAGATATTATATAACAGACTCAGCTTTTGAACATCAATATGAAAATCAAATGACAAAATATCTTTGAGAACTCTTCTAAGATAAAAAAAGCATGATCAAGAAAACCAGTATTCAACTGCCAGTAGACTGCACGGTCACCATCATAGCTATCAACACAACAATCATCATAATGCATTATGTGAGTCAAAATCCATTTTTCTCCATCTCTAAAGTTCAAATCAATATCCCCAGGGACAGAGAGAGAAAGAGAGAAATCCATACTTGAGACGTCTTCGATTGATGAAAACCCTACATAAAATCCCATCAGATTTCATTGCTTGCCTTTTTCAACCTATATGTACAGAAATCTATGGCAGAATCCTGAGTTTGCTCCGAGAATCTCAAATTGATTCAATTCAATTAAAGGTCTCCAAATGACTTTGTCCATGGCTATACAGTCAACAATGCATGATAGAACCTTTGCCTACTTTCAATTTCTTGTCCTTCACATCTTCTACAGGAAGAAGAGATTTGGAAAAAACTGAGACTCTTTAGCAATTTAACTTTCGTCTATCTAAAACAGTCATTTCCCTTTCATATCTCACCTAAAACTTATAGGTTAACTCAATCATTGACCTTGCAAATAATAAACGGTAACAGAAATCGAAATGCATCAGAGGTAATGAAAATATAACCAGTGCCCAAAATCCAAAAATTGGGTCCAAAATCAAGTGATAACTCAGACAGACATAGAGAGAGGATTTTTACAGGAGTTTATGCTAGCCTAAGTGCGTACTCGATAAAGTTTCCACTAGTTCTAAAAGCAGAAGGGTGGTTTCTAGTGGCATATTCCTTACTGTTCATGGGTGTCGCGGTTCAAATAAAGCTACTTTTGGGGGCTGGGGGGATAGGTTACCGAAAGCATCAAAGTAAGAGAAGACACAGTTTACCGAAAAGAAACAGAACACAGCCTCTACTCACTCAGTTATCAGTCTCTGCATATAGAGTGATAAGTGATTAAATGTGAAAGTTAATCCCACAAATACCTTTCTATTGTCTTCAACATAGGATCTAAGAAGGTAACGAGAATACTTCTCCTTATCTTCTTTGGAAGCCAACGTATCAATCATGTCTTGACCAACAGCAGCAAGGCACGATGGATCAGGACATCTCAGCATCAGACAACCAGGTCCATCATTAACAGTTGCACTAATATAACCTAGCACAAAATGTAAAATTTATCCGGAAAAATTCATCGAATGAATTGGTGGTAACAAGAAACGTGGTAAAGAAAAAAAAAAAAAAGCAAACCAAATTTGAAGATCCAACCTTCCTAAATGTATTAAAATATGCATGTGAGTAACAGACAGCCTATGTAACACATGCGAGGCAAACTACAGATCGTCGACTAAACCCAAAAATGCGAAGCAATACTACAATCCCAGCTTGTAAGAGAGGGAAAAAAGGGTCTAATTCGAAAAAGAAGGATCCTATATACATTAATTATTAGTAAAAGTTTCATTAGGGAGGAACAAAGAAAAACTAAATGGCAGAAATAAAACAACAACTCCAAATTTGAAACCTTAGAAAATCATTCAAGAAGAACATGGCAAAAGAGGGTAAAAATAGAGAGAGAGATGAGAAACCATATTGAAAGAAGGCAACTAAGACAGACCTCTCCAACATGCACAGCAAAAGGGATGACCACAAGCAGCTGACATAACTTTGTCACAAGAGTAGGAATCGAAACAAATCCCACAAGTTAGCTAGCCAGCAAAAACAATTAGAGTTTGTCAGTAGAGCGCTAAAAAAACAAAGCAAGATATGCAATTAACTGAAAAACTTCACAATCATAGACCCACAAGACCTACTTCTTTAGCATTGGAAAATTCAACAGCTGGTTTGTCCAACAACCCAACAGTTTTTCGCACTGCATCTTCATCAGCAAACCATGCATCATGCACTTTACTAACACTCCTGCAATGTCAACTTTCTTCAGAACATCAACAGATACAGCTGACAAGCACCAAAAAATGAGTTACTTACCAGTTATAATGACGGAGTAAGATGCTTGCATCTACTCGTGATATTGAAAGGACAGTGGAAACTTTTGTAATATCATCTTCCTGACATTGCTTAATATCTACTTCCTTCAAAACAGTGTAGCTTTGCTGAAACAGCAAAGAACACATTTAGAAATTCAATAGAGACAAAATGAATACACCAAGGTTTATCAATGACACAACCAAATACGGGGAAAAAAAAAATGTGATGAAGGCTTTCTCTATAGATCACAGTTAGAAAGAGTGACATGGATGTCATAATTTTGTCAAAATCAAGTACTTAAACTCTTGAGTTAATACATCACTCTCCATGATGTGTCAAAATCTTGTTTGAAGACATAAAAACAAGAACAAAAATCCAGCTCTTGCATTTCCACTAGCAGGTTATTGATAAACTACTCGTAAATGAGATTCCTTTTCAACAACATACCAAGAAAACCACCATAACCACAGAAAACATATCCCCACATCCTTTTCCCTTGACCAAATCCCCGTACTCAGAAGGAACTGAAAAATACAAGATGAAAAAACCCTGACACACCTCAGCAACTCATTTTATTTAACACTAATTCAAGGCAATAAAACAATCAAGAAAAAGACAATCAATTGTTGCCACAACTCTGCATCTTACACATGGCAGTATACCTCATCAAAAGCCTTCTCCTTTGAATCAAATAGTAGCTGCTAATCCTACAACTTGCACCCACCCAAGAAAAAGCTTGAACCTTGCAAACCACTATGACTTTCCATAACATCAGATATGGATCAAATATACTAAAGCAATTGTCATCAACAACCAATAGACAAAATTTTAACAAGAAAACAACTCCAATGCATCAAGTAATAATGATCTCCCATCCTCGTTCGAGAATTCCATATAAACATTTATCAAGCTCATCCACCAAAAAAGTGGAGCACAACAATTTCTTCCACCACTCAAATTACCCAACAAATCAAACTTAAAATAAGCTCATACTACCAGTAGAATGAAAAGAGTGTTAAATTTCCAGTAACCAAACAAACCAATACAACTTTCCACCATCAAAACACCAAACAAACACAACAAAATCGAGCTGAAAAACTAGAAATGACAATAAACCTGTTGTCGACGAAAGGAGATATAATCATTATCATCATCATCATCATCAAGATCCTCCTCGATGAACTCGTAACCATCGTCATCGTCTTCATCTTCATCTTGTTCATCACCAGCATCGTCGGTGTTGTAGTAATCGTTGTCATCGTCCATTGCCACTCCGCTATAGAAATCATCTTCATCAGAATCCATAACCTATTTCGGTACAACCCTAGAACAGCAGCAAGTTCTCTAAAGGGTGTGTTTGGATGAAGCGAAAATTATAGTGGGAAAAAAGAAAAAGGCTTCGTACTAGAGAATATTTCACTGTTTGCTTTACTTTTTATTAAATAATTACATCTGTTTTTCTTTTTTCTTTTTCTTTTTTTTAATTCATTCGCTCTTTGTTGTTTGTTGTGTGAGTGGAGACTTGGGCGTGTGTTTATATACTCTATGCTCGAAGACTAAGACATTTTTTTGTAAAATAATAGTCGCAAAGACTAGGCTAGAAAGTTGAAAAAGGAACGAAAATGTAAGGCTGTTTATGTAATTTCACAAGGAAAGTTATTCTCAGTGAGTTTTTTCTGGCAGCTGCGTTCAACCCCGAGGTATAGAAGTAGGGTGGGGTGGTATTTAAATATGCGAAATTTAAAAATAAATAAATAAAATTTTTACCGCTCTTGTCAGTAAATACAAACTACTGTTTGTAATTGTAAATTATAAAATTCAGAGTTTAACAGTACTAATAAGATGGCATTCAATGTCATTTTTCGAAGGTGACGGCGTTGATAATTATTTATTTATTTTAATAAATAAATATTATAAAATTAAAATTTTTAATTAATTTAATTTAATTATGAAAAAATTTTTAAAAAAATAAATACAGGCCAACGAGTGAAGTCCCGCGTGAACTAAAATTTGCGTATAATTTTATAATTTGCGTAATGATTGTAATACATCCGTTAAAAGAAAAAAATTGTGTAATTATTTAATATTAAGCAAGGTTTTATAAGTCAATAAGCCTATATTTTGAATTTCCTTTCATACGGGTCCCAATTACATATATATTCCTATATTTTGAATTTATTTTATATGGGTCCCCGCATCATCCTCCTTTGATAAAATGGACCGCAGTAATAATAATTTACATTATCCAAATCGAAAAATATTTTTAAAAAAATAGATACCAAAATTATTTTTAAAATTAATTTTAATCTTTATAACAATTCATCACGGGCTAAATAATACTTGCTTGATCATATTGTAACTTAATTTTTATAATAATTTGTCACGGGCTAAATAGTACTTGTTTGATCTAATTTCTCAGTATATTCTTTGCAAATAAAGATTAAAAAGATAAATATAGTGAGAAATAAGGCCAATGAGGTGCAATTTAGTCATTTTATATTATTATAAAGATTAAAAAATTATAATTTTTATTTTCCTCATTATTTATAATTCAATTTTTTAAAACCAGAATATTGAAGACAATTGTACAAAAACAAATACAAAATTTTGACTTTATATGAATTTTTTATGATATTTGGGATAAATTCTACCTATTTAGGTTCATTGAACTCTTTTATGTGAGATAAATGATATGGCACGTTCTCAAGATTTAGTTAAAATATATGCGTTAATTTATTGCTTAAGAATACTCATAAAGACTACAATTAATTAATTTTATTAATAATTTAAATAAAAATAAAAGTAATTTGATAATTCAAATTAAAAATGAGTATTTTTTAAATCAAAGAAATTAAAATATACATATGGTCAAATCTTAAAGAGATATAAGGATTGGTATTTATAGATAGGATATAATTAAATTAAAAATTTTTTCAATCAATAAATTATCGAATGTATTTAAAATAATCTAATACAATTCTTAAATATTTTACAATCTAAGTCGATCTAAATTGTATGAAGTAAATTAAGTTGGATTAGTTTGGTTGATTGGACTTTAAGTTTAAAATTTAGGTTTAAATAAATGAACGGTTTAGATTAAATTAGATTCAATCTAAAAAAATAAAAAAAAATATGTTATACAAATAAATTAATTAATTAATAATATATATAATATTTTTTAATATTAAAATAACTACATCAATTAATAATATTAAATTTATTTTCTTATAATCATTAATTAACAATTTCTTCTTATTTTATTGCAAATCTTGATGAAAATAGAAAAAATTAATTAAAAATAAAATGAAAAGGATAGGATTAATATAAAAATAATATTTTTTTTTATATTTATACAAAAACCATAACATTAAAATTAATTATATTTGATGCAGATTAATAAATTGATAGATTAAATTTAATTCAATTCATAATTTTTTAATAATGTATTATAAAATTTTAATTTACAAATCAAGTTATAAATTTTTTAAACCGATTCATATATCGTGAATTAACCACATGACGTAATGAATTAAATCAATATAAATTAGATCTATCGAAATTTATTCTCTCATAACGAGATGTATACAATTTTCCCTTTTGCGTGTCAACTATAATATATCGATATTATTCATTTTATAATCCAACTTTGAAATAAAGCAATTAAGATATCTCTAACTTTGAGGCAAGGACCTTATATTTCCCTTTCCATGATGAGAAGGGAGAGGCCTTTATCACTTTGTCGCTGAAGTGATAAACTTGCTTCGGAATATAAATAATGCTTGATTGATACACGTTAATTTTTTTTTTTTAAAGAAGAGAAAATCATTTCATTCGTCAAATATTAAATAAATATTAGGCTATTCCATGATATAATATTTATTATCTATTTAGATTTTTTATTAATATGAGAATAAGTGTAACTTATTCAATTTAAATTATAGATTGAACCAGTAAAATAATGTATAACTCAAATTAACGATTGACAATGTTATAAAAAGAGAGATTGAGTATTGTCAAACTCAGAAAATATGTAAAGACAACAGTCTAATAGAGAGGAGATCAGATAAAATCCTCAGAAATGATAGCTCAACAACTCATCACCAAAACCTTTCATTTAAATTATGATACCAACCCGTAACTTAAACCCATGATCATCGCAAAATAACCATCCTTTACCACTAGACCACATGACAAGTGGGTACCCATTCAAATACTTGTACTTAAGAACTAGTAATCTTGTTTCATAATATATGTGACATAAAATTATCATAATATTTAAAATATAAACTTTTTATACAAAGTTTATGTACAAACTAACATAACACTTAATGTGATGTAGCTATATTATAATCACATAATTTTTTTTGTGAATTTTTTATCATTGTAAAAATATTAAAAAAAACATAACTATGTCATACTAATTAAAAATATGACAATAATTATATATTTTTCAATGATATAAAAAATTAATTATATATTTAATAATTTTATTTTAATCCTTTTAATCCTAATTTATTATTAGGATATATTTGATTATGAGACAATGACGATGATTTATAACAAAATTTTTTAATATTGTTAGGATTTTAGTAAACAAATAATTCTCATTTCTTATTTCATTAGATATAATAGTTTAGTAAATTAAGAGTTCGGATGAACGATTTGCATTAGAAATTCTTATTTGGAACGTAATTATAACTAAATAATAGATAGACTATCTCATCTATGTATGTTGAGTGGCAACATTGATCTATTTATTAACATTGATACTTAAATTAAATTTTAATTAATTATATATTTAATTTTATATAACTAAAATCAATATATTTTACTGATTTGATATAAATCAAGGTTACTTAAAAAACAATTATATTTACACTTGATAAATTATAATGTGGGAAATTATCTTATAATTAAAGTATAATTAAAACCAATTATAATTATTTACAAGCATAATTTTTTTAATTATTTTAAATTCAAATATCATTTATCCTATATTAGATTTATATAGTCATTATGAACTTATGCTAAAAAACGTTGGAGCTGGAAAAACACTAATACAGAAACAATATCAGCAATATGTTACTGACTCACATACTAGGGCGATGACACTGAAACGGCTGGACCTGCGTCTTTGGAAGATGGGTATGCGATACCACAGCGAATGGCTCTAGTGCAAGTGGGAGTTTGTTAGTGAATGCCCTAGAAACCATTCGTGTTGTCGGTTTCAGGGCTTATGATCTTATATGACTTTGATTTATATC